>JAJONR010001440.1:0-105099 GCA_029582245.1 Solanum etuberosum | reverse complement strand
TTGAAAAGGGTTGGTAAAGTGGCTTACGAGTTAGAGTTGCCAGCAGAACTAGCAGCAGTGCATCCGGTCTTTCACGTTTCGTTGTTGAAGAAATGTGTAGGTGATCCAGCATCCATAGTACCTTTAGAGAGTGTGGCTGTGAAAGATAGTCTCACTTATGAGGATGTGCCAGTTGAGATTCTTGATCATCAGGTTAGAAGGTTGAGAAACAAAGAAGTCGCTTCAGTTAAGGTTTTGTGGAGGAGTCAGTCCGTAGAGGGAGCTACTTGGGAAGCAGAAGCAGCCATGAAGGTCAAGTATGCTCATCTCTTTCCTTCCGATTCCATTCCAGCTTGAGGTAATAGTTCCTCTTCAGTTTTTCAGTCATTCATGCGCAGATTCAGTCTTAGTATCATGTTCCTTTAGTCTGTACTAACATTTTCAGCGTATTTTCATGTCCTTAGAACTCAGTTCAGTCAGAAATCAATTTTAGTATTTTTGTGGTAGGGTTTGCAGCTCCTTCCCTCTATTTCAGCTAGTTTAGTCTTCATTCAAGGAAGAATGTTCCCAAGGGGGAGATAATGTAGAATTTCAAAAGTTGCAGGTGCCACATACGAACCGTAGAGTGACCCATGGACCATAGGTGGGGTCCGTGGATGGCCACCTGTAGCTCTTCCCCAGAAGGCCCAGAATTTCTCCCAAGTCTGGACCTACGGACCGTAGGTCAGACCACGGTCTGTGGTCCAGGCCGTGGTTCAGACCCCCAGAATTCAAGTCCCAGTCCCCATCGATGGTTGACCAGCACGGATCATCGGTCCATCCACGGTCCGTCGGTCCCGTCTATCAGTGGCTCCCGGCAGTAGTTAAGTCAGGGGTCTTTTGGTCTTTTCCTTATGCGTTGGACCCCTAAACTACGTCATTTAAACCTAAACTACGTAGTTTTGGTCAGTTTAAATCTAGTAACTTAATTAGAACTTACCCTAGTCAATTCATTCTCCAAAATTTAGCAAACTTAGAGCAAAAGAGGAGAAAGAGTTGACCAACCCTAGTCCAAGAACACAACGAGTCTCCATCATTTCCAGCCCCGAAATCGATAGATTTCTCCTAGAAATTCGTCACCAGGTATTTGGGATTTCACTAGTGAGTTTCTTTCGCCCATTAGGTCCCTAGAATTCAGTCAGAATCTTGATTTCCTTGATATTATCTAGACCTAGGGTTTTTTGAATGTTAGAAATTGTTGGGTTTTAGCTGTTAGAATGATCCAAATTAGATTATCATGTTGTTGCTCAGTTTCTTGCATTAAAATTCAAAACCCTAGCTATGTAGTTCCTTTATTTCATGAATTACACATGCTAGGCCAACTATTTCAGTTACATACATGCTTCAGTTTACGAATGTCATATTATCATATATAATTATTGCATTCTCAGAGTATGCATGTCAGAACATCGAGCTATCCATATTTTACAACATTCAGTAATAATGTGTTAATTTCATAATCAATTGGGAGTAGATTAATACAAAGTGGACTAGGGTTCCAGCGTACCCTCAGAGTCCCAGAACTACGTGCCCCGTAGGTTGTAAGTCCCCTCTGTGGGAAGCATTTTAGTGATCACGCCAGTCATGCCTTTATACCTCTGGCAGGGTATATTGGGTCCTCTCAATGGGGCGTATACATCGGAATCCACATTTAGCTCATGTGGTTTTATGTCGGTTATTAGTAGCTCCCACAGTACAGTCAGATTCTAGTCCATTGACCAGGTTATCAGTTACAGTTCAGTATTCAGATTCAACATATCATGTACTTGGTCATTGCATTCAGTTAGCTCAGTATTTCAGTATATCTTAGTATTTACATTCAGTTCAGATTATATCATTACTCTTATTTCTTTATTCAGTTATGATTATTGTTCAGCTTTACTCTATCCTGCATGCTCAGTACCTTTCAAGTACTGACACATACTCTGCGCTACATCTTCTCGTGATGTAGGTTCAGGTTTTCAGCTTCCAGATCATGCATAGATCGGTTCCCGATCTTCAGCTCAGCAGTATTAGTGGTGAGTCCTCATTCTCCAAGGACAATAGACATGGTTCCTTTGCTTTAAGTTTTAGTTTTAGTTTTTGCTAGATTTAGCTGGGGCATGTCCCAACACTTCTAGTCAGTTTAGAGGCTTATTTCAGACATAGTTAGATTCAGCTATCATGTTAGAGTTTGACTTTTCAGTTGTTATTTAAACTCTCACTTTTATTTATTTAGACAGTATATGGGTATTCCCCATCATTTTAGATTTATCTTATGATTAGCTTCCGCACAGTGTTTATTGATTCAGTTCTTTTTAAGTATGCTTATGTTATGCCAGCAGGGTTAGCTTGGGGTCACTCGTGATCCTAGGTCCCGTGTCCGCGTCCTGCGGGTAGCTCGGGGCATGACAAATTCAATCACCAAAATTGGAGTAAGTGAGAGTTATTGCTTCTTTAAAATCCCTCCTACTCTTTGATGGCGATCACAAGACATGGAAAAATCATGAGCATCTTGGTGAATGGTAGGTCAATAATACCCACACTGCAAGATCTTATGAAAATTTCAGATACCACTATGATGACCACTAAGAGGAGATGAATGGAAAGCTTTCAATATATTCATCATCTCAACCTCAGTCACACAACGACGAATAACCTCATCAGCGCAAACACGAAATAGATAAGGCACTTCATAGAAAAAACTTCTTCACATCTGTTTCTTTTTTGGTGGAACAACAAATTTGAAGGCACAACATCACTTGCCAAATAGATAGCGAAATCTGCAAACCAAGGAATAAGAAAAAAAGAAGCAGCCAAAACATGTTCGTCCGGAAACACATCATCAATTTCAACTCCATCAGCTAATTTCAAGATTGCTTCTTCGTCTAATCTGGACAAATGATCAGCAACTTCATTTTCAATCCCTTTTCTATCTGTCACCTCACAGTCGAATTCTTGAAACAATAACACCCATCGAAATAGTCTTGGTTTTGCATCCTTCTTTTCCATAAGATACCTCAATGCTGCTGCGACACTCAAATTTTGGAAAAGGAAGAAAGGAATTTTTTGGGGTGCACTCTGGTTCTACAGGTCCCATCTATAGACTGTAGAAGCTTCTACGGGCCATAGATGGCAACCGTAGGAAGAGGGAAAATAATTTCTCAAAATTAAGCCCTAGTACCCTTTTTACGGTTCACCAAGATGGCACGTCAGTCATTGTACGAGTCGTAGATAGGTCATGTAGGTAGGTCCCAGACTTAGTGATATTTCAACGAGTCAAGTTAGTTCCTACGGTTGGTGTCTATGAACCGTAGGAAGACCTACGAGTCGTACACAGGGTCCGTCAAAAGTTGGTCCAAAATTATGGTTTCTGAACTTTTCTACGATTTATCAGTACGGTCCGTAGGTGTCACGACCCAAAGTAGACCCTAGACGTGACATGGAGTATAAGACCTCGAGGGGCCCTACACAAGCCACTTAGCATACATGAACAAGATAATAGAATTTAACAAGTTTAAAAGACAGTTTATATCATAAAAGAGTTTGTCAAAAAATGAAGCGGAAGTCTACATAGTCTGAAAGCCATCTAGTACATCAAGATTGATCGGGACGTAAATCGTACATCACATACAATCTCTAAAAAGAAAAATAGTCAATAAGCTATGAAGGTTCGTTTCTCAGAACATGAGGACTCACAAATCATCAATATCTACTAAGTGATCCCTCGCCACGAAAATGTGGAATAGGAGCTTCGGACCCTACATTAGTAAACAATGTGTGCAAGAGTATGCGTTAGTATAAAAATATACCAAATATGATAGCAATGCATAAAAGTTATAATCATACTAAAAGAACTTTTCATGATATGCAAAGACCACGTCAAAACATAAGGTATGAGGGTTAGAAAACAGAAATCGTAATCATGTTCAATGCAGCTAAAATAATTTGTGAACACATGTGAGATACTTCTTGAATTAACCTTAGTTCATTATTATTGTGGGATGTATCCTAAACCGACATAGAGACCATGTAAGGTATAACATGGAATCCAGTGTAATGCTCCCACACCGGAAAAATAGTGTCCTACTTGCCAAGGTAGAACCATGAACTTCTAGCTTATGTGGATCCACTTGCTAATGTCTATCTTAAGGCCATCATCCTATGAGGGCACATAGGTATGAGATAAGGAGATTGCTACTGGAAACCCGACCTCAACTATGGGAAAGCTTCCATCTCAATATCCTCTCGGTGCTAAGCATAAATCCCATGGAGTAGTTATTAATCTTAACTTGTCTTACCCTTAAGATAAATAAGTAGTCGCCGCTTGTCTTATCATAGTATAGCTCCTTAGACCATACGTGAGAAAACCTTTCACCATCCATGATCTTTTCATAATAGCTTTTAAGGCCCATAGTCATTGACTTCATGCTAGAGATGCCCTACTACTAATGAAAATAGTTTTGAAATCCTAATCTATAATCATTGTTGGCATATCCCGATACCATACTAATCAAGACCTAATTTAGGAAAATAGCCCGGAAAGCATTGAGGAGAAATCAAGATGTCGTACATATTATGTGGCCAAGCTTCACAGAACATATAGATACCTTCATCTATAAGCTTCCTTGAGTCATAAGCATTACTTTCATAAAACATGCATTTTTCAATAATTTATAAGCTTCATCATATTTTCAAACTCAAAGCATCTTCAAATTTATTTACATCAATTTCATAAACAGAAATCATGCATATCTTCATAAATTCATCTTTCATAGTTCAAGACCCACATTATATCATCATAGCATAGAAAACATGGGTTATGCATGGGTTCATGAGGATTCATCTTAAAAACATGCAATTACTTCAATTCATGTCTAAAAAGTCATAAAACAATCAATTGGATCAACATTGAAAGGAACCCATGACATGGAAGAAAATCCTAACTTCAATTGGAGATTTCCACTTGAAAATTGGAGAATTTAGGGACTCTATGGAGGAAAGAGCTCCATAGATGAAAACTATCATACCTTGATGCCAAAAGCTTGAAATAAATGGAGGATTTAGGAGACTTGATCTTAAAACCCTAGCTTTCTTCTTCTTCCTTATAGAGAGAAATATTTGAGAGGAGGACTTGATCAATTTTGGGGAATTTAGGAGAATGAATTGAATTGGGTGTTTTGTGGGTTAAAACCCATTATATAGGGTTTTGGGAAAAGGGTAAAACGACATAGTATTGGGTTGGAATAATTAGGAAAGACCCAAAAGCCCCTTTAAAATAACTTCCAGACCCCGTCGACTATTGGACCCACGGTGCGTAGGTCCAACCACGGACCATCCTGGTCAACCGTCGATGGGTTCAGAAACTTGTTTTTTGGGCATTTAAAAGACAGAACCTATGTACGGTCTGTAAATGGCCACCGTAAGTCCCATTTTGGCCCCTAAAATTCCACTAAGTCTGTGACTCACCTACGAGACCTACCTACGGCCCGTGCATTGGATAATGGACCATCCTGGTGAACCATATGAAAATACTAAAACCTTGACATTTTGGAAAATTTGGACTAGCCAAAAACGGTCCCACCTACGACCTGTGGTCCAACCTACGGACCGTTGGTGGCTCCATCTATGCTGGCACCAGAGTTTTTGGAAAAACTAAAATTTTCATCTTTCTGAATCTGAGGTGTTACAATATCTTCCCCTTGGGAAAATTAGTCCTCAAATGAGATTCAAGACATCATATGGAGGGTAGAAACTTAAACCTAACTGCACAATCATGCACACATCTGAGGAGGAAACATCAACTCCAAGCTAAAGCATGTCTAAAACATCTTATCATAAGGTCTATATGCAACTCATATTCAAAAACACATAAACATAAAGCAATCACTTGAACTAAATCATATTTTTGAAAAATCAAAATTTTCATGAGCGCATGCATGAGGAAACATGAGGATGACGAAGACACACGAGTCATAAAGAGTGAACCATAAGGGCTAAGGCCTCAAGAAAGACTTGAAGATAGAAGGAAAAATATAGGGATACTAAGACATCACATCGACTCTGACCTTTCACATACCGAACCATAACAGAGAACTCTTCCAAAATCAACATAGATCTATTCACGCACCATCCACGAAGCACACTATCTCTCCCTTGGTGGTAAACCCCACTAGTCCTTTTAGATCCCTCTCCCTCTACCCAAGCATAATACCAAAGTCTTAACAACCACAGAACCATTGATACAAGTAGACACTTACGAAGTTTCCACAAGGATTTCAAGGACTACTCCAAACACAATCCCCATACATGGAGTCTTACCATAGCCAATGAAACACTCAATACCAAGCAATGCATAACCTCAAGATAAAAGACTATAACTCACCAATTACCGCATCCGTCGAACCCTCATGATCTTTTCGTGTTTGAAGAGCATAAAACATATATTGTTTCCAACCACCACTAGGACCAGAGGAAGGGTTGGGTTGAGCCCGTCTATGATTATCTCCCTCATTTCTAGCAACCTAAGGATAATCCCTTATCTTATGATCCATCTTTCCACAACCAAAATATGTATTTGAACCAACTAGACACTCACCCTTATGTCTTCACCCACACCCCCGACATTCGGCCCACATTTTCCCACTAGAACTCTTACCTTGAGAACGACTACTTCCATCGGACCTTGAATGTGAAAACTCACCATCATCCCTTCTTGCCCTCTTTGAATCCTTAGTTTTCCCCTTAAGCTTTTCTTCTTCTGTTTGTTGTGCATGAACCATCAAATGGGAGACATCCATCTCCTTCACAATCATGGCATATAGGCATTCTTTGAACACTATGTTGGAAGCACCCGAAACAAACTTCCTCATCAGTTCCCTTGGATCGGTAACCATAGTTAGAGAATATTTGGACAATTGCATGAATTTCAAAGCATACTCCTTCACACTCATATCCCTTTGACGAAGGTTAATGAACTCAAGTACCTTTACCTCCCTCATCTCAAGGGGAAAGAACCTATCAAGAAAAGCAACCTCAAATTTCTCACAATCAAGAGGACCCGCATCAAGTATCCTCTCTTCCTTCCTTTGGTTGAACCAAACTTGAGCAACACCCTTAAGTTGATAAGCGGTCAATTCCACCTTTTCCACCGGTGTCACTCCCATGATCATCAACACCTTATACACCTCATCAATGAACTCTTGAGGATCTTCCTCAACTTTAGACCCATGAAATTTTAGAGGATTCATCCTAGTAAAATCTCTCACTCTAGTTGTCACTGTACCCACATTCGGGATTACAGGAGCCACAACCTCCCTATTTATTTGATCCATCATAGCTTGGGCCAATAAATGAAATACGACTCAAAACTCATTATCAGTCACTTGCTCAGCTAAAGGGTTGACCGACACTTGGGTAACCTCTTGTCTCACATTCTCATGAACATTTCTTCTCACATGATTCCTTCGTGGAGGCATATTCTGAAAAGCATAAATAGGGGTTAGGAGAGAAGGACACCTAGAGTTACACTCTATTGCATGATTTTAGAGTAATGAAAGAAGTGGAACTTCCTAATCATTTTATAGCTTCTCATTTATAAATGTGGCGCGCTTCACACTCATGAACAAGACTTTACAAGACGTGGCTTATGAGACATCCTAGGACTTTTCTAAATCTTGTTCTCTGAATACCAAGTTTATCACGACCCAAAGAAGACCCTAGATGTTACATGGCATGTAAGACCCATAGAGGCCCTACATAAGTCACTTAGAATACATAAATAAGATAATAGAATCTAACAAGTTTAAAAGATAGTCTATATCATAAAAAAGTTTTTCAAAAATGAAGCAGAAACCTACATACTCTCAAAGCCATCTAGTACATAAAGAGTAATAAGGACGTAACTGATACATCACATACAATCTCTAAAAAGAAATAAAGGAAACAAGCAATAAATCTTCGGTCCTTGGAACATGAGGACTCACCAATCATCAATATCTACTAAGTGATCCCTAGACATGAAGATGCGGAATAAGAGCGTCAGATCCTACATAAGTGAAACAATGTGCAAGAGTATGTGTTAGTAAAAAAATGTATCAAGTATGATAACAAAGCATAAAAGTTATGAAATCATGCTGAAAGGACTTTTCGTGATATGCAAAGACCAAGTCAAAACATAAGATAAGAGGGTTAGAAAACATAAATTTTAATCATGATCAATGCAAGTAAAATCATCTGTGAACATATGTGAGATACTTTTTGAATTAACCTTAGTTCATAAGAGACAATGTGAGGTATAACATGGAATCAAGTGTAGTGCTCCCACACTGAAAAAAGAGTGTCCTACTTGCCAAGGTAGAACCATAAACTTCTACCTTACGAGACATGGGTAGTCACCGCTTGTCTTATCATAGGATAGCTCTTTATACCATGCGTGAGAAAACCTTTCACCATCCATGATCTTTTCATAATAGCTTTTAAGGCCCATGGTCATTCATTTCATGCTAGAGATGCCCTACTACTAATGGAAATAGTTTTGAAATCATGATCTATAATCATTGATGGCATATCCAGATACCATACTAATCAATACCTAATTTAGGAAAATAGCCCGAAAAGCATTGAGGGTAAATCTAGATGCCGTTCATGTATTGTGGCCAAGCTTCATAATACGTATAGATACCTTCATCTAGAAGCTTCCTTTAGTCATTAGCATTACTTTCATAAAACATGTATTTTTCAATAATTCATAAGCTTCATCATATTTTCAAAGTCAAAGCATCTTCAAATTCATTTACATCAATTTCATAAAGAGAAGACATGGATATCTTCATAAATTCATCTTTCATAGTTCGAGACCCACATTATATCATAATAGCTTAGAAAACATGGGTTATGCATGGATTCATGGGGATTCATCTTTAAAACATGCAATTACTTCAATTAATGCATAAAAAGTCATAAAACAATCAATTGGATCAATATTGAAAGGAACCAATGACATGGAAGAAAACCCTAACTTTAATTGGAGATTTCTAACTTAAAAATTAGAGAATTTAGGGACTTTATGGAGGAAAGAGCTCCATAGATGAAGACTATCATACCTTGATGCCAAAATCTTGAAATTAATGGAGGATTTAATAGACTTGATATTGAAATCCTAGCTTTCTTCTTCTTCTTCCTTAGAGAGAGAAATATTTGAGAGGACTTGTTCAATTTTGGAGAATTTAGGAGAATGAATTGAATTGGGTATTTTGGGGGTTAAAAACCATTATATAGGGCTTTGGGAAAACGGTAATACGACATATTATTGGGGAGGAATAATTAGGAAAAGACCCAAAAGCCCCTTTAAAAATAACTGTCGGACCTCATCGACAACTAGACTCACGGTGCGTAGGTCCAACCACCGACTGTCCTGGTCAACCATCGATGGGTTCAAAAACTTATTATCTGGGGCTTCAAACAACAGGACCTATGTATGGTCCGTTGGCTAATCTATGGTCCGTAATGGCCACCGTAAGTCCCTCTTTTGGCCCCAAATTCTACTAAGTCTGTGACTCACCTACAAGACCTACATACGGCCTGTGCATTGGATAACAGACCATCTAGGTGTTTCGTATGAAAATACTGAAACCTTGACATTTTAGAAAATTTGGACTGGCCAACCATGGTCCCACCTACGGTCCGTGGTCCAACCTTCAGACAGTTGGTGGGACCGTCTATGCTGGCACCAGAGTTTTTGGAAAAATAGAAATTTTCATCTTTTTGAATCTGAGGTGTTATAGTAGGTCTAAACCATCGAAAAGCTTCGACAGTTATTTTAAGGGGCTTTTGAGTCTTTTTCCTAATTGTTTAAAGGCAAAACTAAGTTGTTTTCGCCTTCATCCTAAGACCTATGTAATGCTTTTAGATCCTAAAACTACCCACTCCAACCCGATTCTCCTAATTTCCCAATACATAACAAAAATCATTCTCCCCAAATTCTCTCAAGACTAAGGAAGGAGAATAAGCTAGGGTTAATTTATGTTCATCGATCTTTCATTCTTTTTGGGCTTCAAGCATCAAGGTATGTGGGTATTCACCCATGGAGTACAATCCTCCATGGGGTCCCCCAAAGCTTCCAATTTTTCAATCTTAAATTTAATTATTTAAGTTAGGGTTTTAATTAAATCTTTAAAGGTTTCATTCAATTGTGATTGATTATTGTTAATTAAGTCTTCTGATATATGATTCAATTTTAATACGTGATATTTAGTTGAAATTATGTTGACCCATGCCTAAATTATGATAACTATGAACCTATGATGAACTCATGAACCTATAAACTACGAATTTATGAATATATGGATATTTTTATGAAATTATTGTAAATGATTTGGGGATTGACTTAAAAGGAAAGTATCTATGTCATTGTGAAAGGTTTTCTGATATACCGTGAGTTTACGGTATTTTTGATGCATTTAACTTAGAGTTTGTGTGTGTCTTGGGATATTTTGTTATTAGGAATAATGTTTTGTGTATAATTCTTGCACAAAATAGGCTTGGATGTGGTTGATGAAGATGCGAGCTGAAAAGTGCAGAAGTAGCCACCAACGGAGCCACCCACGAACCGTAGGTCCAACGACTGGCCATGGATGGGTAGTCGTAGGTCCTGGTCTCGGAGTTGAGTTCCAGTACTCAGTCCACGGAGTTCCAGGATGGACCGAAGTCCAGTACAGAGACCGTAAGTGATGCATCGTTAGGTGGAAGATCAGGGAAGTCTGACCAAGTGTGGAACCACGGAGCAGACGACGGACCGTCGGTCGACCCACGGTCCATCCTGCACATCCGTCGATGATGATCTGGGAGTTGAAGGTTCCAGTACCTGATGAATTTTTCCAAGTATTGAGCCACAAAAGGGGATCTACAGACCGTTGGTCGACCCACAGTCCGTAGGTCGAGGCGTCGATAAAAACCGCGTCCTGGCAGTTTATTTCCTTACTTTGTTTCCTATTTAAGTTAGGATTTCTTTTCTATAAATAGGAGTTGTAATCCTCGTTTTTGGGGGTTAGACATTATTGTAAGGTTTTATTTTTGGGATTATTTGGCAAACTCTTAGCAATTTAATTTTTGGAATTCGTTTTATAAAATTTTCACTTTGAATTTCAATTCAAGATTTCGAGTTTCATCTATTCTAATTGTAAGTTCATGAATTCTTTTAACCTAATTATGAATTGTGAATTCTCAAGCATGATTAGATAAATCCACAACTAGGGTTGTGGGAACCGAGAACCATGAGAAATTAACAAAGTATGAATAATAAGTAAGTAATTCTTGAATAGTGTATATGCATGTATTGTTAATCCTTTTATTTAGAAGTCTTTTTAACGAGTGCACACGTTAGAACTCGCCTCGTTTCTACTTGCCGGACCAATGAGGTAGTGAATGAGAAAAGAATTAAACAATAGAGATTTAGTGTATGCTATCTAATAGGTCGATGTCAATTGAGTGAGGGTGAAAACTAAACTTCATTGATATGTCGACTAATCTGGGGTAAAGGTAAGGGTTAGTAAAGCATACACCCGTAGACGGACCACGTTGCGTGGTGAAATTTCCTACTTGGAGGACCAATCACTTAGGGATATCTAACTTACCAACTTTGCATGTTAAACACTAGGAAAAGATAACTATTATTAGGATTACTGCATTAAGAGCTTGTGGAGAATACATACACCCTTGTTTCTTTCTCTAATTGATAACTCGAAGTTTGAATATTTCTTACTTGTTACTTAAGCATTCAAATCTGTCACTTACTTACAAAATCCTTCCAGTGTACTTTCCTCGGAAATAAGTTGACTAAACGGATATAATTGTTAGTTAAGTTTACGTCTGAACCATTTTCCTCTTGGGATCGAGCACAACCTACAGGTTAGGCTCTTTACATGATAACGATTGCTTATACTTCTTTAGGAAAGTGTAATTTGAGCGTAGAGGCGGGGAATGTGGATTTTAGATTAAATTTAACTACATTATTGAACTTTAGTCAAGTATTTCCTGATTTTACGTTTTTATTTTCTACAGGTTTATACTCTAGTGTATGCCAAGTACACGGAGTCGAGGTGAACCATTGAACCGCTACGATCCAGAGTTAAGTAAGACGTTGAGAAAAATGAATAATCAAGGGGTACACAACAATCCAATCAGAGAGGGTTTAGGAGATGGCGTAGAGTTGCAGCCTCCAGGTGTTGTTAATGTGCCCGCTCAAGTTCATGGTGGTACTTTAATTGGTAATGCGGAAAGGGTTCAAAATCTGCCAGCACCGAGGTTTCATGAGAATTACAAGGCTGATTATGATGTGACCACCTCAGAGGGTCCTATTGTTCTTCCTCCTCTACCCCTAGTTCATACATTTGTGGTAACCAGCAGTCTGATACAGATGCTTACAGCGAGAGGGTTGTTTTCTCGGTTGGCTTCGGAAGATCCATATGCTCACATGGCCAAATTGTTGAGTGTCTGTAAGAGTTGTGTAGGGCGACCGGAGTTGGATATAGATGACATCGGACTGAGAGTATTCCCATTTTCGTTGACTAGTGATGCTGCTGTGTGGTTTTCTGAGTTACCATACAATTCGATCTATTCATGGGACCAAATGCACAAGGTGTTCACAAAAAGATACTTTTCGGTGTCCAAGAAGTTAAATAATAAAGATAAACTAAACAACTTTACGACATTACAAGGAGAGTCGATAAGCAGTTCTTGGGATAGGTTTACTGGGTTCATTAGAAGTGTTCTAAATCACGGCATAGATGATGAGTCTTTGAAGGATTATTTCTATAGAGGACAGGATGACAATGGAAGAGCTATGTTAGATACAATTGATGGAGGTTCATATTGTGAATGCACTTTTGAGGAGATCGTCGAAAAGCTTGAGAGGATTTCCCAAACCAACAAAGCCTGAAGCACTAGAAAAGAAATACTGGTAGGAGCACATTCGTTGTCCAAACTGCGCCCAACCAAGCTAATGATGATATTCAGGAAGAGATGGCTTAGATGAGAATATAATTGGGTCTGGTACTGAAATATATGAGTGGTAGTGCGGAAAAAGTGAATGCTGTGAATTATCTGACTCGGTCTCCACTACCGCCAGTTGAAGAGTGTTACTATGAGGAGGATGCGAATTTGGTGAATTATCAGATAGGGGGTTTCCGAACCAACACCCAAGGGTCCAACACGGATAATTGGTGCCAATGTCAAGGAAACCAAGGTCGGAACTATGAAAGCTACAACCGTGAGGGTAACTATGTCCGAGATGGGAACTACAATCGCGACAACAACTACAACCGGAATAATTATAGCAACAGGAATGATAAGGTTGGACCATATGTTCCTTCTGGTAATAGAGAGGTTGGTAATAGTATGTCACGAATTGAGGATATGATGCAAAAAATGATGAAGAGGTTTGATGCAACTAATGAAAATGTGAAAGAGATGCGAAACGATTTATCTAGAATCAGTCAAAAAGTTGATGCCCGTGCAGTGTCGATTAAGCAACTTGAGCAGCAGTTTAGTTAGTTGTCCACCACTTCGAACCCACGTCAGCCTGGAAAACTTCCTAGCAACACCATCCAGAATCTGAAAAATGATGGGCATTGTATGGCAGTCACTACTCGCAGAGGAAAACAGACCATTGACCCACCCATGCCGTCTGAGGTTGAACAAGTGATAGAGAAGGATGAGGATGTGATTGAGGTTACAGAAGTGCCAAAATATGATATTGCAAAGGAAGCTGAGGTGACCGAAAAAGTAGTTCCCATGCCTAGACCTCCACCTCCATTCCCACAAAGATTGGTGAAAAATACTGAAGAGGGTAAATACCGCAGGTTCATAACTATGTTGAAGAAACTGTCCATAAATGTCCCATTGATAGAAGCTTTGTAACAAATGCCTGGGTATGCTAAATTCATGAAAGACTTGGTGACCAAAAAGAGGGCTGTTAGTTTTGAGAATGATGAGAGGATGCAACATTGCAGTGCCATTGCTACTAGGTCACTTGTGCAAAAGAAAGAGGATCCTGGAGCTTTCATTATTCCTTGTACCATTAGGATGTTACACTTTGCGAAAGATTTGTGTGACTTGGGTGCCAGCATTAATCTGATGCCATTGTCTATCTACAAGAAGTTGGGTTTAGGGGCTCCAAAACCGACTGCGATGCGTCTACTAATGGCCGATAGAACTGTGCAGAAGCCCATTGGTGTTCTCCAAGATGTCCTTGTGAAAGTGGAGTCATTCATTTTTCCGATGGATTTTGTGATCCTTGATTGTGAGGTTGATTTTGAGGTTCCCATCATCTTAGGGAGACCATTCCTTGCTACTGGGCGTGCCTTAGTTGATATGGAGAGAGGGCAGATGAAATTCCTACTGAATAATGAGGAGGTAACTTTTAATATATGTAGGTCTATGAAGTAGGAAAGTGATCTTAAGTCGGTATCAGTGGTGAATCATATTGTGGAAAGAGGTTCTGAAGTGTTTATTGAAGAGAGGTTGGGTGTTGATGCACTGGCAGCGGTAATGATGAATTTTGATGGTGATGGTATTGAAGACTATGATGAATTGGTTGCCGCACTTAATAGGTTCGAATTCCGTTCCAAACTAAAAAGATTGGAGTTAGATATGAAGAATCGTGAATCCCCACCTGCTAAACCGTCTGTGAAAGAGCCTCCAAAACTGGAACTCAAGGCTCTACCATCCCACTTGAGGTATGTATTCTTGGGGAGAGATAGCACTTTACTGGTAATCATTGCTGCAGATTTGAGCGAGGAGCAAGTTGAGGCCTTGGTTTCTGTTTTGAAGAGGTTCAAGAGGGTTATTGGATGGATTATTGCGGATATTATTGGTATTCCACCGGGCATTTGTTCTCACAAAATCCAACTCATGCCGGACAGTAAGCCAAGTATTGAGCATCAAAGGAGACCGAATCCCCCTATGCAAGAGGTTTTGAAAAAGGAAATCATTAAGTGGTTAGATGCTGGAGTCACATATCCCACTGCTGATAGTAGTTGGGTTTGTCATGTTCAGTGTGTGCCCAAGAAAGGGGGAATCACCGTGGTTCCAAATGCTAAAAATGAGCTTGTTCCAATGAGGCCGGTGACTGGTTGGAGAGTGTGTATGGACTACCGTAAGCTAAATGCATGGACAGATAATGACCATTTCCCTATGCCGTTCATGGATCAGATGTTGGATCGTCTCACTGGTAGGGGTTGGTATTGTTTTTTAGATAGGTATTCGGGCTACAATCAAATCTCCATAGCGCTGGAAGACCAAGAGAAGACCACCTTAACTTATCCTTATGGGACTTTCGCCTTCAAAAGGATGCCATTTGGGTTGTGTAATGCTCCAGCGACCTTCCAGCGTTGTATGATGTCGATATTTTCAGATATGGTGGAGGAAACGATTGAGGTATTTATGGATGATTTCTCTGTGTTATGTGACTCGTTTGATGGTTGTTTGATGCATCTGGACAAGGTACTGAAACGATGTGAAGAGTGCATTCTTGTGCTCAATTGGGAAAAGTGCCACTTCATGGTGAAAAAGGGTATAGTTCTGGGTCATCGGATTTTGCAGAAAGGTATTGAGGTTGATAGAGCAAAAGTTGAGGAAATAGAAAAGCTTCCACCACCCATCTCTGTGAAAGGTGTTCGGAGTTTTCTTGGGCATGCAGGTTTCTACCGGATGTTCATAAAAGATTTCTCAAAAATTGCACACCCATTATGCAAACTACTCAAAAAAGAGTGTTAGTTTGACTTTGATGATGCTTGTTTGAGAGTATTTGGAGAGTTGAAGGCAAAGTTAACTTCCGCACCTATCATTATTTCACCGGATTGGAGACAACCGTCTGAAGTTATGTGTGATGCGAGCTGGGTGGCGCTTGGGGTAGTATTAGGACAGAGGCGAGAGAAGATTCTTCATCCGATCTATTATGCCAACAAAGTTCTGAATGTGGCTCAAAAGAACTACACGGTGACTGAACATGTACCCTTGCTGTGGTTTTCGCATTCGAGAAATTTAGGTCCTACTTGCTTGGTTCTAAGGTCATAGTGCATACTGACCATTATGTATTGAGGTATCTAATGGTTAAAAAGGATACAAAACCGAGGTTGATTAGATGGGTGCTTTTGTTGCAAGAGTTCGAGTTTGAGGTGAAAGATAGAAAGGGGATAGAAAACCAGGTTGCTGATCATTTGTCCAGATTAGAGGAAGAAGCTATGATCAAGTTTGAGGATGGAGTTGAGATTAATGATGAGTTCCTTGATGAACAAGTATTGACCGCTTCTTATGATCTTATCCCTTGGTTCGCAGATTTTGCTAATTACATGGCAAGTGATTTGGTTCCGTCGGATTTGTCATTCCACCAAAGAAAAAAATTTCATGTCTGATTTGAAGAAATTCTTTTGGGATGAGCCTTACTTCTTTCGTATTTTTGTTGATGGGATTATTCGTCACTGTGTGCCTGAGGTAGAGATGATGATTATACTAGAGGCGTGTCATTCAACACCTGTTGGTGGGTGATATATCGTGAGTTTACGGTATTTTTAATGTGTTTTACTCAGATTTTGTGTGTGTCTTGGACTATTTTGGATTATAACTGATGTTTTGTGTATAATGTTTGCAGGAAATAGGCTTGGATGCGGTTGATGAAGATACGAGCTAAAAAAGTGCAGAAGTGACCATCCATGGAGCCACCCACAGACCGTAGGTCCAACCACGGGCCAGGGATGGGCAGTCATAGGTCTTGGCCTAGAGGTTGAGTTCCAGTAACTCAAACCACGGAGTGCCAGGATGGACCGTAATCCAGTCCACGGACCATGGGTGAGGCATCGTAGGTAGAACATCACGGAATTTTGACAAGTGTGGAACCACGGAGCAAGACAACGGACCGTAGGTCGACCCATGGTCAGTCCAGCACGTCTGTCATTGTTGATCTTAGAGTTGAAGGTTCCACTACCTGATGAAAGTTTCTAAGTGTTGAGCCACGGAGGGGACCTAAGGATCGTAGGTAGACCTATGGTCCGTAGGTCGAAGCGTCTTTTGAAACTGCGTCTTGCCAGTTATTTCCTTATTTTGTTTCGTGTTTTATTTAGGATTTGTTTTCTATAAATAGGAGTTATAAACCTCATTTTCGGAGGTGAGACATTATTGTAAACTCTTAGTTTTTTGGTGTTTTGGGAATTAACTTCCAAACTTTAGCAATTTGATTTCCGGAATTCGTTTGATACCATTTTCACTTTGAATTTCAATTCAAGATTCGGGTTTTCATCTATTCTACTTGTAAGTTCATGGATTCTTTTAAACTAATTATGAATTGTGATCTTTCAAGCATGAGTAGCTAAATCAACAAGTAGGGTTGTGGGAACCATGAGCAATTAACAAAGTATGAATAATAATTAAGTAATTCTGGAATAGTGTTGATGCATGTATTGTTAATTCTTTCGCTTAGAAGTCTTTTTAGCAAGTGCATGCGTTAGAACTGGCCTTGTTGCTACTCGCCGGACCAAAGAGGTAGTTAATGAGAAAAGAATTAACAACAGAGATTTAGTGGATGCTATCTAATAGTCTAATATCAATTGGAGTGAGGGTGAAAACTAAGCCATACATTGATGTGATGACTAATCTGAGGTAAAAGGTGAGGTTTAGTAAAGCAAACACTCGTAGCCGGACCAAGGTGCGAAGTGAAATTCCCTTCTTGGAGGACCAATCACTTAGGGATACCTAACTTACCAACTTTGCATGTAAAACACTAGAAAAGGATTACTATTATTAGGATTACCGCATTAAGAGCTTATGGGAAACACATACCCCCTAGTTTCTTTCTCATATTGATACAACAAAGTTGAATCTTGTCTACTTGTTACTTAAGCATTCTAAACTGTCACTTAGTTACAAAATCCCCCCTGTTTACTTTCCTTTGAAAATAATTTGACTAAATAGATATAATTGTTAGTTAAAGTTAAGTCTAAACCATTTTCCTCATGGGATCGACCCTAACCTACAAGTTAGGTTCTTTACTTGATAACGATCTCTTATACTTCTTTAGGGAGGTGTAATTTGAGCGTATCAGTGGGCACCATAGTGGTATCCAAACTGCTCACAAAATTTTGTAGTGTGGGTATTATTGGCCTACCATCCACCAAGATGCTCATGATTTCGCCAAGTCTTGTGACCGTTGCCAAAGAGAAGGAGGAATTTCAAAGAAGCAAGAGCTACCTATGAATCCGATATTGGTGATTGAGTTATTCGATGTCTGGGGCCTTGACTTCATGGGTCCATTTGTAAGTTTGCATGGGATGAAGTATATTCTTGTTGCGGTTTACTATTTATCGAAATAGGTGGAGGCAATTGCGCTTTCAAACATTAAGGGAAAGAGTGTCACCGCATTCCTGAAAAAAGAGTATCTTCTTCAAATTTGGTACACCTAGGGAAATTATCAGCGATGGAGGTTCTCACTTTTGTAACAAGTTGTTCAAGGCATTGCTTGAGAAATATGGAGTTCGTCACAATGTAGCTACTCCTTATCATCCGCAGTCTAGTGGGAAAGTTGAAAGGTCAAATAGAGAGATAAAGTAAATCCTTGCAAAGACTGTGAATGCTAACAAAACTGATTGGTCAAGAAGGCTTGATGATGCTCTATGGGCCTATCACACCGCATTCAAGACTCCCATAGGTATGTCCTCCTACCAACTTGTATATGGGAAGTCATGTCATTTGCCTGTAGAGCTAGAGCATAAAGCAATGTGGGCACTAAAGAAGTTGAATTTGGATTGGGGTGCCGCATCGAGTCTAAGACTGAATGACATGAATGAGCTTGATGAGTTTCTCCTAAAAGCATATGAAAGTTCAGCCTTGTACAAGGAGAAGATGAAGAAGTACCACGATCAGAAGATTGAAAAGCGTGAATTTGTTGCCGGTGATCTGGTGCTCTTATTCAACTCAAGGTTGCGCTTGTTTCCTAGCAAGCTCAAGTCCAAGTCGATCGGGCCTTTCAGAGTCACCCAAGTATTTCCACATGGAGCAGTTGAGCTCAAGAACAAGAAGGGATGAGGTCTAAGGTGAACGGACAGAGGATAAAAGTTTACTTGGGGAAATCTGAGAGTGTACAAGAAGTGATAGAGGCATATTATCTTGATGAAGTCTGAGTAATCATGGTGTCTTCATTCGTGCCGCGACGTTAAATAAAGCACTGCTTGGGAGGCAACCCAAGATGTACAATCTAGCCAACTATAGGAGTTTCTTTTCGACATAAGAGTTTTCTTTTTTTTCTTTTTTTTCTTTTTTGTAGTTTTTTTAGATAGGTGTTTTTTTTTATTAGTGTTGGCTAGATATAGAATAGCGTCCGTGTCTAAAAAGTGTCCAGAAAATGTAAATAGAAAGTCCTAATGGTTGCTATGTGTGCAGGGACGAAATGGCAATATCTACAGAAAAAGTTGTGCAGTGGTCTACGGGCCCATCGACGGTCTGTTGGGAAATCCACGGATCGTGGATGGCATCCGTAGATTCCAGGTAAGTTTCTAAATTTTTCTAAGTGTCAGAGTGACCTACGGACCAGATCGACAGACCGTACGTCCACCCACAGACTGTCGACGGGGTTTCGTGGGTCTAAGTTAGGGTTTTACTGACCCGACCCGGACCTCTTTTAAATATAACCCCTCATTTAAAATTCATTCCCCACTTCCAATCCTCCCCCCAACCATTTTCAACCTTACATTTACCCATTTTCATCCATTAATAACCCCCCAAATCACTCCCAAACTGATCTGAATCAATTCCCACATCCCATATCTACCTTCCTCTCTGCCAACTCTTTCCATTATCTCCATTTTCTCTCCAAAAAGGTTTCAAGGTCCGGGTTCGGTGTCCACATTGATCTAAGGAGCTTATAATATAATCACATACTCACCAACTTTGATTGCTTGTAAGGTACACGATTTCACCCTAACTTTGAATTCATTGTTCATTGTTTTATTCATGAAATCAAAAAGTTGAACTTGACCTTGGGTGGTTAAATCTCATGTTTGAATTGTGAATTGTAGTTTAGAAACTCCCTTGGAATGATGGTATGTGAGTGTGTAGTTAACTAAAATCAACTAAATAGGTTAATAGGTCTAATTGGAAGTTTTGACTTAGGGTTTGTGTTTCGGTGTGTTAAAAGGTGGAATTATGTGTAATCGAAACCCTAAGGATGATGAACTACCATATATTGTGTTGAAATGCACAAATTAGACTTAGTTTGATGGAGTGTTTGTTGAAATTGTGGTTTTTACTAAAGTTGAAGTGTAGGCCTGGCACAGAACTGATAAACGAGCCCCACCCACGGACCGTAGGTCGGGGTCCGTGGATCAGTAGCACACACAAATTTTGTTAAGTGAAGAACCTCGGTGTGGACTACGGTCCATCGTTTAATCGACGGACAATTCTGCAGATCCGTGGTTCCACCATCAGAGACCCAAAACTAGGTCCTCTGACCTATGGAAGGGACCCACAGCCCGTCATTCCATCGACAGACCGTAGTTACCCACCGTGGGTAACCAGTTCAGCTACTGTCTGAATGTTTTTTAAGTTTTTATCTGTGTCTGAATCTTGTTCTAAAATTATTCCATGAGTCTTATTGCGTTGTTTTGGTACTACCTAGTCTTCCCTAGGTACCATGGCTCCTAAACAAGCACGGGTATACCCCAAAAAGGGCAAGTCCAAGTCTGTGGCCCCTTCCCGATGCCTGTTGGCTGAGGACACCGATCAGGAGTACATCCCACCTACCACCAGGGTCTCCCTTACTGGCCCCGCACTACTCAGAACAGAGTCCAGCAGGTTAGCTCCACGAGTGACGAGGTCGAGGTCACCGCCCCCCAGTCTGTGGAGGGGGCCACACATTCCGGCTCCGAGTCGCAGTCCAACTATAGTTCTAGCGGTAGTCCAACTTTTTCATCTGATGTCGATAGCTCAGATGACACCCCGACACCTACCAGAGTTGAGCCTGCCCCCAATGCTGATGAGCCAAACAAATGGTGCGTTGCGGGCCAGTACCAGTTATATGAGAATGGCACTATGTTGAATGAAACCCAGAGGATGGCTAGGACCGTTACTGATGAGCGCAGGGTCCTTACAGGCAGCCTCCACATTGCACCAGTTATTGAGGATCTCTTCAGGAGGCACAGATGTGAGTGGATGGCAATGAGCCCCGGGAACTACAGCGAGGAGATAACCAGAGACTTCTATGCCTCTTATGCTGCCACCATCCGAAATTCCATCTCTAAACGGGCCAAGCCTGTAGCTCAGCCCCAACTCCAGATGACCTTGGTGCGGACATCAGATATTATGCACCTCACTTATGCAAAATACATAAGTTGAGGGTGGCTATGAAAAAGGAAACAGAAAGAAAAAGGGTATGAAAAGAGCTTTGTGTAGAAGAAAGAAAAAGAAAAGAAAAGAAAGAAAAATATGTGACTATATTCAAAAGAAGCAAAAAGATGAATGACAAAAGTGCTGAAAGAAACAAAGAAAGATGAAGTAAAAGAAAAAGAAGAAAGCGAAAAATAAGAGCTATAAAGTCAAAAGTCACATCTGTGTTGAAAAGAGTCAAGGGAAAGAGTAGAAAATAAAAAGATGTCAAGAATTGGTTGAGAAAAGAGGTAAAAAGCCAATGTAATGTCAAGGAGGGCAGAAAGTCACTAAAAAATATCTAAATGTACCCTACCTGACTCTGAGCCTACATCACAAGCTAAGAAAGTCCTATAGTGATCCTAGTGACTAGTTTGGAGAGTCTATGCAGTGAAAATAAGGGAAAGCCTATGTATTGAGCACCGACAGTACTTGAAGTCACTTCTGAGTATGAGTGTTGAATAAATCCTTCAATCTGAAATTCTATTGTGTGGAAAAAGGATTTCTTTTGAAATGAGGGCACTAGTTACATTGTTGGAGAATTGGTACCTGGGTGATTGTGAAAAATGTATGTTGTGGTGTCTATTGGTCGATCTATGTCATGTTTTGATCCGCATGAGTAAGCTTGTTGAGTCTAGGAGAAAAAATTTGCACTAATGTGATGAAATTGATTGAGAAAGCCATGTGATTGCTTGAGTATGTATGTCTGCTTCTACATAAGTGTTGTTTAGAGTTTAATGTGTCGCTTGAGGACAAACAACAAGTTTAAGTTGAGGGTGTTGGTATACCGTGAGTTTACGGTATTTTTGATCTATTTCACATAGTGTTTGTGTGTGTCTTGGGATATTTTGTTAGTAGGAATAATCTTTTATGTATAATTCTTCCAGGAAATAGGCTTGGATGCGATTGATGAAGATGCGAGCTGAAAAGTGCAGAAGTAGCCACCAACGGAGCCTCCCACGGACCGTAGGTCCAACGGCGGGCCGTGGATGGGCAGTCGTAGGTCTTGGTCTGGGAGTTGAGTTCCAGTACTCAGTCCAAAGAGTGCCAGGACGGACCGTAGTCCAGTCCACGGACCGTAGGTGATGCATCTTAGGTAGAAGATCAGGGAAGTCTGACTAAGTGTGGAACCACGGAGCAGACGACGGACTGTAGGTCGACCCACGGTCCGTCTTGCACATCCGTCGATGATGATCAGGGGGTTCAAGGTTCCAGTACCTGATGAATTTTTCCAAGTGTTGAGCCACGGAAGGGGACCTATGGACCGTAGGTCAACCCACGGTCCGTAGGTTGAGGCGTCGATCGAAACCGCATCCTGGCAGGTTATTTCCTTATTTTCTTTCCTGTTTAAGTTAGGATTTGTTTTCTATAAATAGGAGTTGCGATCCTCATTTTTGGGGGTTAGACATTATTGTAAGGTTTTAGTTTTGGGATTCTTTTGCAAACTCTTAGCAATTTAATTTCTGAAATTCATTTTATACAATTTTCACTTTGAATTTCAATTCAAGATTTCGGGTTTAATCTATTCTAACTGTAAGTTCATGATTCTTTTAACCTAATTATGAATTGTGAATTTTCAAGCATGAGTAGCTAAATCCACAACTAGGGTTGTGGGAACAATGAGCAATTAACAAAGTATGAATAATAAGTAACTAATTCTTGAATAGTGTATATGCATGTATTGTTAATCCTTTCATTTAGAAGTCTTTTTAACGAGTACACGCGTTAGAACTCGCCTTGTTTCTACTTGCCGGACCAAAGAGGTAGTGAATGAGAAAAGGATTAAACAACAAAGATTTAGTGGGTGCTATCTAATAGTTCAATGTCAATTGGAGTGAGGGTGAAAAAACTACATTGATATGACGACTAATCTGGGGTAAAGGTAAGGTTTAGTAAAGCATACACCCGTAGACAAACCAAGTTTTGTGGTGAAATTCCCTACTTGGAGGACCAATCACTTAGGGATATCTAACTTACCAACTTTGCATGTTAAACATTAGGAAAGGATTACTATTATTAGGATTACTACCTTAAGAGCTTGTGGGGAACACATACACCCTAGTTTCTTTCTCATATTGATAACTCGAAGTTTGAATATTGTTTACTTGTTACTTAAGCATTCAAATATGTTACTTACTTACAAAATCCCCCTTGTGTACTTTCCTCGGAAATAAGTTGACTAAAAGGATATAATTGTTAGTTAATTTTAAGTCTGAACCATTTTCCTCATGGGATTGACCCAAACCTACAAGTTGGGTTCTTTACTTGATAACGATCGCTTATACTTCTTTAGGAAACTGTAATTTGAGCGTATCATTTTCTCACATGCTATTATGATCATGATTGTGAATGGTATTTCTCACTTATGGATTCACATTGGTGAAAGGATTTCTCATCTATGTTGAATTATGTTTAAAGAGCTATTCTATGTTTTGATCTTAAAAGATTTGGATTGGTATTGATCATTGCCTTTCTATGATATATTGATATTTGACTTTTATCTATTCTCTTTTGATTTAGACTTAGCACTGAGAAGGTTTTGAGATGGAGGCTCAATTAGGGTAGTCTCTAATAGTAACCTCTAGTCCCTAACTACATGCCCATGTAGGATTGTCTTAAATGACATAGTTAGTAGATCCACTGTAGCAAAAGATGATATGTAAGTATTCTACCTTGGCAAGTAGATTCCCATTCTTTTGGTATGAGAGGCATACCAAATTCCATGTTATAGCTCTCATGGTCTTATTATCGGTTAAAGCTAATATCCCACAAAATTACTATGTTTCTTCAAAGCTTTTCTTCTGTTGTTTATGCTAATGTATTTGTCCATATTTCATGATTCACATGTCATTTCTTCTTTATGTCTTTAAATGTTTAAGGAATGATCATGCCTACATGTTTTAGGCCATTCATGTTATCATGTCTATTTTATGCATATTGCCCCATACTTAGTACATTCCGTGCATCAATGCATACTTGTGCCTAAATTGTTTCACTAATGTAGGGTCCTACGCTCCTACCTTCCATACTCGTGGCTAGTTGGTTTCATTGGCTTCAAATATTGGTGAGTCCTCATGCTCCGAGGACCAAGATACTTTTATAGCTTTATGTCATTTTTGTTTTCCGACTTTGTATGTTATGTATGGATTACATCCCAATCACTTTCCTTATGATGCATTAGATGGCTTATTGAGACTTACGATAGACTTCCGCTTTGTCAAAACTCCTTGACATATAATATTCTATCTTTGGAATTCATTAGTTTCTATTATATTGTATAAGGTATGCTAAGTGGCTTATGTAGGGCCTCTCAGGGTCCTATACGCCATGTTACGTGTAGGGTATACTTTGAGTCGTGACCAACTTTGCATTCAGAGCACAAGGTTTAGAAAGTTCCTAGGATGTCTCATAAGCCACTTCAAGTAGAATCTTGTTCATGGGTGTGAAGTGTGAAACATTTATGAATAGGAAGCTATAATATGTTTAGGAAATTACACTTTTTTCATCACTCTAAAGTCGTATGATAGAGTTTAACCTGATATGTCTCTCTCCTACTCCTTATACAATGCTTCTCAAGATACAGCCCCTCAAAGAGCATATGTTAGGAAGAATTTGAATGAGAATGTGGAGCAAGAAGCTCCTCAAGTTCAGGCCGAACCTTTGGCCAAAGAATTCATTAATGTGGAGTTTTGAGCTGCTTTCCAAGTGTTGGCTCAAGAGATGACGACTCAAGCGAATAGAGAGGTTGTGGTCCCCGTGAACCCAAAAGTTGGTACAACGACAACTAGTGTGAGGGACTTAACTAGAATGAATCCCTCGAAGTTTCATTGTTCAAAGGTTGAAGAAGATCCTTAAGAGTTCATTGATGAGGTATACAAGGTTTTAATGATCATGGTAGTGAAGCCGGTGGAAAAGGCTGAATTGGCCATTTATCAACTTAAGGATGTTGCTCAAGTTTTGTTATACCAATGGAAGGAAGAGAGGGCGGTTGATGCAGGTGCTCTTGATTGGGAGAAGTTTATGGTCGCTTTTTTTGATAGGTTCTTTCCCCTTGATATAAGGGAAGAAAAGATACTTGAATTCATTAACCTTCGTCAAATAAATATAAGTGTGAAGGAGTATGCCTTAAAATTCACACAATTTTCTAGGTATGCTCCTACTATAGTTGTTGATCATAGGGAAAAGATGTGCAAGTTTGTTTTGGGTGTGTCCATAATGGTTGTTAAGGAATGTCGTACCACCATGGTCATTAAGGAAATGTACATTTCTCGTCTAATGATTCATGCTCAACAAATTGAAGAGGAGAAACATAAGGAAAGGTATAGAAAGGCAAAGAGGGCAAAGACCGGAGATTGTGACTTTTCACATTCAAGGTCCGATGGACATGGTTGTTCTAGGTTGCGATAAAGGTTTTACGGTCAAGGTTCCTCCAATTCTACGACTCCTAAGTTCAACACATATAGGGTTTCTAACCCTAAGCCTCAAAGAGGAAATTGAAGGGCAAACGGTACTTCGGTTCTTGCATGCCAAAAGTGTTGCGAGAGTCATTCCAGAAAATGCTTGATGTGTATGGATAATTAATTTGGCTGTGGTAAAAGTGGTCACCGCTTGAGAGATTTTGTTTCTATAATTGACAAAGGAAAGTATGGTAGGGAAGCTCCGCCTAGTCGTTCGAGTTCAAGTGCTCCAAAGCAAAACTGATTCAATGCACTTCAAACTTTTCTTGAGCAAGAGCGTTCTCCCGATGTTGGTAACATTATGTTTAAAGTCTTTCACCTTGATGTTTATTCTTTGCTAGTTCACGGTGCTACATTGTATTTTGTGATGCCATATATGGTTATGATGTTTGATTTTCTTCCAGATGTGTTGATAGACCCTTTTTTATCTCTATACCTATCAATGAATCTATTGTGGCTAAGAGAGTCTATAGAAATTATCACATCTCCTTATCCCATAGAGTCACTCATGTTTATCTTGTAGAGCTTGATATGTTAGATTTTGATGTTATTCTTGGTATGGATTGAATCCGTTCTTGTTATGCTTCTGGTTATTTTAGGACCCGAGTGGTCAAGTTTCAATTCCCAAATTAGCCCATCCTAGTGTGGAAAGGAGGGAAATTATATACCTAAGGATCAATTTGTTTCTTGTATTAAAGCTTGAAAAATAATTTCTAAGGGTTGCATATATCATCTTGTTCAGGTTAGGGATACGGATTCTAATACCCCTACTCTTGAGTTGGTCTCCGTTGTGAGTTAGTTCCCTGAAGTGTTTCTCGACTATTTACCCAGTGTTCCTCCTGAAAAGGAAATAGACTTTGGTATTGACCTTCTCCTAGATACACAACCTATTTCTATTCCTTCTTACCATATGGGTCCGACAGAACTTAAGAAATTAAAGGAGCAATTGAAAGATTTGTTGGATAAGGGTTTTATCCTTCCGAGTATCTCTCCATGGGGTGCTCCGATTTTGTTTGCTCGGAAAAAAGATGGTTCACTTTGCATGTGTACTGACTACCGGAAATTGAAAAATATTACCATTAATAATAAGTATCATTTTTCAAGGATAGATGATTTTTTTTATCAACTCCAAAGAGCGAGTTACTTCTCTAAAATTGACCTTCGGTAGGGTTATCACCAATTAAGGGTAAAGGAAGATGACATTCTGAAGATGGCTTTTCGAACTCGGTATTGTTACTATGAGTTCTTTGTAATGACGTTCAGTTTGACTAATGTTACGGCAGCATTTATGGATTTGATGAATAGAGTGTTTAGACAATATCTTGACATGTTTATGGTTATGTTTATCGATGACTTCCTGATTTACTTAAAGAGTGAGGATGAGTATGCTGATCGTTTGAGGATTGTGTTGCAAGTCCTCAAGAACCAACAACTATTTGCAAAGTTTAGTAAATGCGAGTTTTGGTTGAGATCCGTGGCTTTTCTTAGTCACAATGTTTTCGGCAAGGGTATCGAGGAAGATCCTAAGAACACAAATGCGGTTAAGAGTTGGCCTAGACCTCTATCCCCTTCAGATATTCAAAGTTTCTTGGGTTTGGCTAGTTATTATAGAAGGTTCGTGGAAGGTTTTCTTTCATTGCCTCTCCATTGACGGCATTGACCTAACATAAAGCTATGTTCTTATGGTCAGAAGCGTGTGATAAGAGTTTCCAAGAATTGAAAGATAGACTTACCTCTGCTCCAGTATTGACTCTACTGAAAGGGTCTGATGTGTTTGTTGTTTATTGTGATGCCTCATGGATTGGACTAGGGTGTGTTATTATGCAAAATGGGAAGGTTATTGCTCATGCTTCAAGGCAACTCAAAATCCATATTTGGATCTAGTGCCGATTGTTTTTTCCTTAAATATTTGGAGGCATTACGTTGTGGTCTCCATGTTGATGTTTTTACTGACCAAAAAAGTTTGCAATATGTGTTCAAGTAACAGGATCTAAATCTTCACCAAAGGAGTTGGATTGAGTTGCTAAAATATTATGACATGAGTGTTCTCTATCACCCCGGTAAGGCGAATGTGGTGGTGGATTCTCTTAGTCGACTATCAATGGGTAGTGTTGCTCATATAGAGGAAGATAAAAAGTAGTTGGTTCTTAATGTTCATAGATTAGCCCGATTGGGTGTCTGGTTGGCTAATTTTAATAAAGGTGGTGTTATTATTCATAATTATTCATAATCGTCCTTTGTGTCGATGTGAAAGCAAGTAAGGTCTTAATCCGATTTCGGTTGAGTTAAAGGAAGTGGTGCTTAAAAAGTTCATTGAGGCTTTCTTTTAAGGGGGAGATGGTGTGCTTCGATATCAAAGTCATTTATGCGTTCGCAATGTCGATGACTTGAGAGAGATAATCTTATCAGATGCCCATAGTTCTTGATATTCCATTCACTTGGGAGCCACCAAGATGTACCGTGACTTGCGGGAGGTCTATAGGTGGAAACGGATAAAGAAGGATATTGCGGAATTTGTAGCTAAGTGTCAAAATTGTCTACAAGTGAAAGCTGAGCATCAAAAGTTGGGAGGTTTGTCCCAAGATATCACCATTCTTACTTAGAAGTGGGAAGATTTGAATATGGACTTTATTATTGGTCTACCCCGCACTTAGTGACAACACGACTCGATTTGGGTTATTCTAGATTGTATGACAAAGTCAACTTATTTCATTTCCATCAAGGTTTCTTATTCAGTGGAGGACTATGCTAAGTTATATATAAGGGAGATGGTTAGGTTTCATGAAGTTCCCTTATCCATTACATGCGATCGTGGTACCCATTTTACTTCTCATTTTTTGAAGTCTTTCCAAAAAGGGCATGGTACTCGTGTCAAGCTTAGTACTACCTTTCATCCTCAAACCGATGGGCAAGCGGAGCATACTATACAAACTTTGGAAGATGTGTTGAGAGCTTGTGTGATTAACTTCAAAGGTAATTGGGATGATCATTTGCCTTTGATTGAGTTTGCTTACAATAATATCTATCATTCAAGCACTGGAATGACTCTATTTGAGGCTCTTTGTGGTAGGAGGTGTAGATCTCCTATAGGTTAGTTTTAAGTAGGTAAGTTTGCTTTGATAGGTCACAAATTTGTATATGAGGCTATGAATAAAGTTTGGCTTATTAGAGAAAGGTTGAAAACGACTCAAAGTTGAAAAAAGTCCTATGCCGATGTTAGAATGAGAGATCTTGAGTTTGATATAAATTCTTAGGTCTTCTTTAAGATTTCACCTATGAAGGCTGTGACGAGATTTGGGAAGAAAGGGTAGCTTAGTCCCCGTTATGTGGGCCTATATCAGATTTTGAGGCATATTTATTATGTTGCTTTTGAACTTGATTTGCGTAATAACTTAGCAACGGTGCATCTGGTTTTCCATGTCACTTTTTTGAAGAAATGTGTTGGTGATCCAACATCTATTGTACCATTGCAGAGTCTTGGTATACAGAAGATTCTTTCTTATGAAGATGTTTTGCTGAGATTTTGGACCGGCAAGTTAAGAAATTGAGAAATAAGAAAGTTTCATCCATTAAGGTCTTATGGAGGAATCAAAGGGTTGAGGTTGCTACTTGGGAGGCCAAGGCCGATAAGATGTCCCATTCTCGCCATCTCTTTCCCTCCGATCCTACTCTAGCCTTAGGTATTTAGCGCCTCATGGTACATCCTTTTGGTTTAATGTGTCTTAGTTGTTCTCATGTTTCCTCATGCATACATGCTCATAAAAAATTGATTTTTGAGAAATGAGTTAGCTTGATTAATATTTTCAGAATTATGTGCATTTGAGTGTGATTTGCATGTATGCCTTATGAAATGATTTTTTTAATATGTTTTAGCTTTGAGTTGATGTTCCTCCTTGGTTATGTGCTTTCGATGAAGTTTCATTCTTGTTGGGCTATTAGATCTCTTCCCCTACCTTTCTTGTGTTGCCTTGAGTTCCATTCGAGGATGAATGTTCCCAAGGGGGAGATATTGTAAAACCTCAGATTTTGGAAAACAAAGAAAGGACCTTTTTGGGTTACAGTTTGGGTCTACGGGTGCAATCTATAGACCGTATAAGTATCTATGGGACGTAGATGGGAACTGTTGGAAGAGGGGAAATATTTTTTTAAAAATCAAGTCCCAGTACTCTTTTTATAGTTCACCAGGACGGTCCGTCAGTCTTTGTATGAGCCGTAGATAGGTTTCATATTTAGGTCCCAAACACAGTGTTATTTTAAGGGGTCAAATTGGTTTCTACGGACCGTAGGAAGACCTACCGGCCGTAGACAGGGTCCGTTAAAAGTTGGTCCAAAATCAATGTTTTTGAACTTTTCTACGGTTTACCAGTACAGTCCATAGGAAGTTCTACGGACCATAGGTCCAAACCATAGAAGGGCTTCGGTAGTTATTTTAAGGAGCTTTTAGGTCTATTCCCTAATTGTTTTAATCAAACTAAGTCATTTTGTCTTTGATCCTATGACCTATATAAGACTTTTTGTTCCTAAAATTACCCACTTCAACCCCATTCTCCTAATTTCCCAATACATAACCAAATTCATCCTCCCCAAATTCTCTAAAGACTAATGAAGGAGATGAAGCTTAGGTTAATTCAAGTTCATCAATCCACCATTATTTTTGGGCTTCAAGTATCAAGGTATGCGGGTATTCACCCATGGAGTCCATTCCACCATGGGGTCCCCAAAGCTTCCAATTTCTCAATCTAAAATTCAACTATTTAAAGTAAGGTTTCAATTCAATCTTTAAGGTTTCATTTAGCTGTGATTGATTATTATTAGTTAAGTCTTCTAATAATCCAATGTTAATACGTGATATTTAGTTTAAATTATGTTGACCCATGCCTAAATTATTATTTTCAACTATGAATCTATGATGAACTCATGAACCTTTGAACTACGACTTTATGAAGATATGCATGTTTTTATGAAGTTCTTGTAAATGATTTGGGGATTCTTTTTAAAGTAAAGTATTAATGTCATTGTGAAAGGTTTTCTCACGTGCTATTATGATCATAATTGTAAAAGGTATTTCTCGCCTATGGATTCACATTGGTGAAAGGATTTCTCATCTATATCCAATTATGTTTAAGGAGCTATTCTATGTTTTGATCTTGAAAGATGTAGATTTTGTATTGATCATTGACTTTCCTATGTTATATTTATATTTGACTTTTATCTATTCCGTTGTTTCTTAGACTTTGCGCCGAGAGGGATTTGAGGCGGAGGCCTAATTAGGATAGTCTCTAGTAGCAACCTCTAGTCTCAAACTATGTGCCCCTGTAGGATTGTCTTAAATGGCATAGCTTGTGGATCCACTTAAGCAAAAGATGATATGTACGGATTCAACATTGGCAATTAGATTCCCCTTCTTTCTGTAGGAGGGATATACCAGATTCCATGATATACCGGTTAAAGCTAATATCTCACAGAATGACTATGTTTCTTCAAAGCTTTTCTTATGTCCTTTATATTTATGTATTTGACCATATTTCATGATTCACATGTCATTTCTTATTTAAGTCTTTAAATGTTCAAGGAATGATCATGCCTACATGTTTTAAGCCATTCATTCTATCATTTCTATTTTATATATATTACCCCATACTTAGTATATTCCATGTACTAATACTTGTGCCTACATTGTTTCACTGATGTAGAGTCCGATGCTCCTACCTTCCATACTCGTGGCTTGTTGGTTTCATTGGCTTCGAAGATTTGTGAGTCCCCATGTTCCGAGGACTGAGATACTTTTATAGCTTTATGTCATTTCCATTTTCTGACTTTGTATGTGATGTATGGGTTACGTCCCAATAACTTTTCTCATGATGGATTAGATGACTTATTGAGACTTATGATAGACTTTTGCTTTGTAAAAACTATTTGAAATATAAAATGTTATGTTTTTAATTCGTTAATTTCTATTATCTTGTATAAGGTATGCTAAGTGGCTTGTGTAGGGCCTCTCGGGGTTCTATACGCCATGTTATGCCTAGGGTATACTTTGGGTGGTGACAACCGCATGATCGGTGTTCTCAAAGACTTTAGTGCCAAGCAAATAGGATCTAAATTTCTCAAACGTGAAAGCTGCAGCAAGAAATTCTTGTTTAGTGACAATATAGTTCTCCTGAGCAACATTGAGGGATTTGCTCGCATAATATATGGGATGAAGAATCTTCTCTCCCCTTTTCCCTAATACTATGCCAAGCACGCCCACTCGCATCACACAAAACTTCAAATGGTTTTCCCCTATCTGGTGAAATAATGATTGGTGCAGAAATCAACTTCTCTTTCAACCCTTCAAACACTTTCAGACAAGAATCACTGAACTCGAACTTTGTCTCTTTTTAAAGCAACTTGTATAACGGGTGTGCAATTTTGGAGAGAAGTCTTTGATAAATCTCCGATAAAAACCAGCATATCCCAGAAAGCTTCCAACACCCTTCACAGAGATAGGTGGTGGAAACTTTTCAATCACTTCGATCTTTGCTTTATCAACCTCTTTACCTTTGTGAGACATCTGACGATCTAGAACTATGCCCTCTTTCACCATAAAGTGACACTTCTCCCAATTAGCACAAGATTACATTCTTCACAGTGTTTCTGAACATCACTAAGTGTGCTAAGTAATCATCAAATGAGTCATCAACCACATAAAAATAAACCACAAATACCTCGATAGTATGTTCCACCATATCTGAAAAGTTAGACATCATGCAACGTCGAAAGTCGCAAGTGAATTACACAACCCAAATGGCATCCTCTTGAAAGAAAATATCCTATAAGAACAAGTTAAAGTAGTCTTTTCTTGGTCTTCCGGTGCTATAGAGATCTGGTTGTAGCTCGAATACCCTTCAAGAAAACAGTACCAACCCTTTCTAGCAAGACTTTCTGATATTGGATCCATGAACGACATTGAGAAGTGATATTTCTCTGTCCATGCATTCTAATTGCGATAATCCATGCAAACTCTCTAACTAGTAACCAGCCTCATCGGGACAAACTCATTCATTGAATCAGGAACCACAGTGATTCCTCCCTTCTTTGGCACGCATTGAACCAGACTCATCCAATTATGCATGAGTTGGATCTTATGAGAACATATATCCAGTGAAATACCAATAATGTCAGCAATCGTCCATCCAACAGCTCTTTTGAAATGCTTCAACACCGATATCAAAGTCTCTACTTGACCTTCATTCAAATCAGTAGTAATAATGACTCGCAATGTTTTATTTTGGCCCAAAAACACATACCGCAAATGAGATGGGAGAGCCTTTAGTTCCAACTTCAGAGGCTCATCAATAGACAGTTTTGCAGGCGGAGTTTCTCAACTTTTCAGATATAAATCAAGCTTCTTTGGTGGGTGATGAGTATCATCTATCCCATCAAGTGCAGATACTAACTCATCATACTCCTCAATGTTCTCTCCATCAAAATTCATGATCATGACAGCTAATGTGTCAACACCTAATTTCTCCTCAATTGACACCTCTGGTTCCTCTTCAGCAGAAAAATTCATAATGGACACCGATTTAACAGCATGTTGATGTTTTATTGATTTGTAGATATTAAATGTCGATTTAATATCATGTTGATGCTTTATTGATTTGTAGATATTAAATGTCACCTCTTCATTATTCAATTGGAATTTTATCTTCCCTATCTCCATATCAACGAAAGCACGCCCAGCATCAAGGAATAGTCTCCCTAAGATGATAGGCACTTCAATGTCAACCTCGCAGTCTAATATTACAAAAATTGTTGGAAATATGAATGCCTCAACTTTAACTAGAACATCTTGTAGAACCCCGATTGGTTTCTTCACAGTACGATCAGCTAAGTAGCTTGTATGGGGTCCTTTGGGGTTCTATACGCCATGTTACATCTAGGGGGTACCCCTGGGTCATGACAAACTTGGTAATCAGAGCACAAGGTTTAGAATTATCCTAGGATGTCTCATAAGCTATGTCTAGTAGAGTCTTGTTCATAAGTGTGAAGCGCGCCATATTTATGAATGAGAGGCTACAAGATGTTAGGAAACTTCACTTCTTTCATTACTCTTAAGTCGTGCGATAGATCTTAACTCTATAAGGTCTCTCTCCTAATCCTTATTTGATGCTCTATAAGATATGGCTACTCGAAGAGCTTATGCTAGAAGGAATGTGAGGGAGAATGAGGAATAAGAAGCTCCTCCCCAAGCTTCACAAATTCCGGTCGATCCGTTGGTGGAGCAAGTATCTAATGCGGAGTTTAGGGTTGCTTTTCAAGTGTTAGATCAAGCGGTGATGACCCAATCAAATATGGAGGTTGCGGTTTCCGTGAACCCAAATGTGGGTATGACGGTTTCGAGAGTGAAGGACTTTACTAGGATAAATCCTCCGGAGTTTCATGGTTCTAAAGTTGAGGAAGATCCTAAATAGTTCATTGATGAGGTCTATAAGGTTTTGATGATCATGGGAGTTACGCCGGTGGAAAAGGTGGAGTTGGCCGCTTATTAACTAAAAGGTGTGGCTCAAATATGGTATAACCAATGGAAGGAAGGTAGACCGAAAGATGCGGGTCCTCTTGATTGGGAGAAGTTTAAAGCCGCTTTTCTTCATAGGTTCTTTCCCTTGGTATGAGGGAAGCCAAGGTTCTTGAGGTCATTAACCTCCGACAAGGGAGTATGAGTGTAAGGGAATATGATCTAAAGTTTACACAATTGTCTAAGTATGCTCCAACAATGGTTGTGGATTCAAGGGCTAGGATGAGTATGTTCATTTCGGGTGTGTCTGAAATGGTGGTTAAAGAGTGTCTTACCGCTATGCTCATTAATGACATTGACATCTCTCATCTCATGGTTCATGCACAACAAATCGAGGAGGATAAACTTAAGGAAAAATCTAAGGATACAAAAAGGGCTAAGACCGGTGATGGAAATTTCTCTCATGCAAGGACCGATAGACATGGTTGTCCTAGATTTCGACAAAGGTTTTCCGGTCAAGATTACTCCAATGCTCCTCCTAAGTTCAACAAGGATAGGGTGTCTAACCCTAAGCCTCAAGGAGGTAATGGTAGTGGGTCTTCATTACCTAGGTCTACTTGAACTAAGTGTGAAAGGAAGCACGAGGGTAAGTTCCTAGCCGGCACAGATGGTTGTTTCAGTTGTGGTAAAAGTGGTCACAAAGTGAGGTATTTCCCAACGCTTGCGGCTAAAGGAATAGAGGGCAAGCAGGCTCCTCCTAGTGGTTCGGGGCTCCTAAGAAAAATCACGTCTATGCACTTCGAACACGTGGTGAGCAAGATAGTTCTCCTGATGTGGTTACCGGTATGTTGAAAGTTTTCCAACTTGATGTATATGCTTTGCTTGATCCCGGTGGTACTTTGTCTTTTGTGACACCATATGTGGCTATGAGATTTGATGTGCTCCCTGATGTGTTGTTAGAACCTCTTTCTGTCTCTACTCCTGTTGGTGATTCTATTGTGGCTAAGAGGGTATATAGAAAGTCTCCCGTTTCCTTATCCCATAGAGTTACTCTTGTTGGCTTGGTAGAGCTTGATATGCTAGATTTTTATGTTATCCTTGGTATGGATTGGCTGCACTCATGTTATGCTTTTATTGATTGTACAACTCGTGTAGTCAAGTTTCAGTTTCCAAATGAGCCTGTCCTAGAGTGGAAGGGGGAAATTCTATGCCTAAGGGTCAGTTTGTCTCTTGTCTTAAAGCTAGAACGATGATTTCTAAGGGTTGCATTTACCATCTAGTTAGGGCGAGGGACGTAGATTCCTTAACCCCTTCTCTTGAGTCGATCCCCGTTGGAAATGAGTTTCTTGAAGTGTTTCCATATGACTTACCCGGTATTCCTCCCGAGCGGGAAATAGACTTTGGTATTGACCTTCTCCCAGATACGCAACAGATTTCAATTCCTCCTTACCGTATGGCTCCGGCAGAACTTAAGGAGTTGAAAGAACAATTGAAAGATCTGTTGGAAAAGGGTTGCATCTGACCGAGTATCTCTCCATGGGGTGCTCCAGTTTTGTTCGTTAGGAAGAAGGATGATTCTCTTCGTATGTGTATTAACTATCGTCAGTTGAACAAGGTGACTATTAAGAATAAATATCCTCTTCTCTAATATGATCTTCAATCGGATTATCACCAATTGAGGGTGAGAGAAGATGATATTCTGAAGAAGGCTTTCCAAACTCGGTATGGTCATTATGAGTTTTTGGTAATGTCGTTTGGGTTGACTAATGCTCCGGCGGCGTTTATGGATTTGATGAATAGGGTTTTAGACAATACTTTGACATGTTTGTGATTGTGTTCATTTATGATATTTTTATCTACTCAAGGAGTGAGGATGAGCAAATTGATCATTTGAGGATCGTATCGCAAATTCTTAAAGACCAACAACTCTTTGCAAAGTTTAGCAAATGTGAATTTTGGTTAAGGTCTGTAGCTTTCCTTGGTCATATTGCAATCAAAATGAAGAGATTAACAATACATGCATAAACACTATTCAAGAATTACTTAATTATTAGATCTACGTTGTTAATTTCTTATGGTTCCCACAACCCTAGTTATGGATTTAGCTACTAATACTTGGGTTATCACAATTCAAAATAAGGTTCTTAAAATAAATCATGAACTTACAATTAAAGTAGATGAAATCTGAAATCTTGAATTAACGAACGAAAACAATATTATAAACCAACATTTTAAGAATTAAATGGACAAAGTGTTCACAAATTAATTGTCAAATACAAAAACTAAGTATCCATTTGTCTAATTCTAAAACGTACATAAAACGACTATTTATAAACATCAAATCCTAAATAAATTAGGAAAAGGAAATCTAAGAAAACTAGGCTCGGCAGTCACTTTCCACGACTTGTTCCTATGAATTGAAGGAATTCCTGCGGTTTGTAGGAACCATCTGTCAAATAGAATATCGATTTCTAGCTTCTTCTCATTTCTCCGGGTACGTTCTAAGACCCGTAGAACTTTGCACGACCCGTCCTGGCATCTTGTGGTTCCAAGTACCAGACTCAATTCTCTGGTCCTTTTTATGACTGGTATCTCTGACTCATAAAAGTTCCTACGGCTCGTCATTTGGTCTCGTTGTTTTCCACTTAGTCCCAATTTCTAATACTTCAATTCACAACTAAATCCTACGGCTCATAGAAAAGTCTACGGCACGTAGGTTGAATCGTCAATCACAAAAAATGTTGATGATTCACCTCTTTTAATCCGGACTGATTTGAAACCTATTTTCTATAAAATGGAAGTAAAATACCATCAAATCTAATAACTAATGCTTAAGACACACACAAAACTCAAGTGTATAGCATTATATGTACCGTTAACCAACAACATATCACATACTCAACAAAATTCATAATAAAAGTTGGACCTCAAATTTATTTCGAATAAAATACACACATGTGTATCTAGATACATCATCAATAAAAATTTTAGTACTTATAGCCCATCCTTGACAAAGTAGGAGAAGGAACCAAAACATCACTATGCACCAAATCAAACAGATCTTTAGAAGAAGATAAACAAGATGGAAAATGGAGCTTGTGACTTTTTGAACTGGCACAAGTAGAAAATGTCAGAGGGAGACTGGAATGAATGCCATTTGTGTCTGGAAGACATGATTTAAGGGTAGAAATGAAAGAGGAAGCGGTAAGTCAATAATAGAAATGGAACAATAGACAGAAGAAAACCAAAATGATATATACAAAGATCCCTCCCTGAACCTGGAATTCACAAGTACAAAATTGTCTAATCAAAAAAGTACAAGTCCCAAAAGTGGACCCAAAATATAAAGCTTGTCTAAAAAGCAAAAGACTAATTATCAAAATACCGATAGAGGCCAGTAAGTCCAGCACACCAAGTTCTCACCCTCGCCTCTAAACTGAAGCTACAATAGGCTCGAATGATCAACTCCAGTAGCTGGTGCTCGGACCTGCATCACGAAACAGATTCGAAGTATAGCATGAGTACCAAAATAATAGGTACCTAGTAGGCATCATAGGTCGACTGAGAAGGAAAAGTAAAAACAATATGAAATGATACAATCTAGACATAACAGGAGTAAAAATGGAATTTAAAGAAATGCACTCAAGTGCACTAGAACAAAAAAGAACTGAGTATATCTAACTAAACCTAACTAGACCCCTATAAGCCTAGAAGGTACACTCGTGCGCAAGTTTAAGTAAAAACCTGAAAAGACCCCATCAGCCCGAAAGGTTCACATAAAGTTATATCAACTAAGAAAAAGACACGGTGAGTCCAGAGTCGGGGAAGGTGTAGCCCGAACATCAAACCATAGATCCTCCAAGTGACAAATAAGAGCCACCCAACTAAGGAGTACAGAGGCCACACCTCAAACCATGAATGGTCTCCAAAGGGGCAGTAAGTTGTAGCAACAATGTATCGACTCCGTAGAGGATAAGAGCAACATGACCATACCTTGAATCTGCGACTATAATGGTTTCCAAAGGATCTCATAACAACTCATTTCCATAAAACCACTGAGGAACAACATCCACTCTCAGATAATCAAAACAATACTCAAAGCTCGAACCAACTCCAGTTCCAAGTCGCTAAGAGAAGCCCAAAACCTCAAATCTAACTCACAAGGCCATAAAAAATAGAGATTGGTTAGAAGCTTTTCAAAGCTTAGTCAACGCGTATTATAAGACTCATTCTAAGAACCAACCCTGCTACTCTAGTCTACAAGGAGCTAAAATTGTCCAAAATGACGTTGGAGAGAAACTAAGGCCAAACGTCTCCAAATATTACAAGATTAAGGCAATAGTAATCTAAGCCTAGGCGAACGTCAAACATGCTTCAATCTAATCATAACAAAAACAAGTAAGGCACATCACAAGGTATGAATGATCACATAACACAGTCAACATGCTTTTAATCTTGAAAATCTTGAAATACGCCGAAAACATGATTTTTAAGTAATGTAACATGATCAACTAGGTTCCTTCCCCCAATTAACACAAATCAACATGATTTTACATATTCAAGATCAATGTAAGGAATGGGAAGTCATAGCCTACCTTTTGACTAACTGCGTGCTCCAAATCACGTCTTCGAATCTTTTCCTTCTCGTGCGACCTCTGAACGCTACCACACTATCAAATATAGAATCACAACATTAATAGGGTCATTTAGACAGTAGAATCACATAAAACAATCACGGACCCAAATTGGAGTCAAAACAAGAATCATGGGATTCACACTGGAAATCTCTGAAACAACTCCATCAAAAGGTCTAATTCATCTCCCCAAATTTTTGTTCCAAAATAGAACACAATTTAGGGCTCGGAACGTAGCAACCACTAACATGTATCAAGAACACCAATAAAAACCAAGCCAAGGGCTAGGCACTCCCTTTAGAGTAAAAATTACCTCAAAGAAAGGCTCCCATATGTTCCCCAAACACTTTAATGCATAGCCTCAAGCTCCCTTATCTCAACAAACTTTGAATCACCAGATCCAGAGTTGCCTAGCTCTTATAATCGCAATTTCAAGATAAGAAATGAGTTGATCGCATCAAGTCTTTTTAAGACTAATACAGTTGCCGCAAAAGCAGTTATTAATGTCGCTAAAGTAGCTGGGCACCATGGGGGGCTCACTAAATCGAGCCTATGGCCAAAAAAGCAGAGGCCGCACAACCGATACCATGGTCATTTAAGCGACGGGGACCAGGCTCGCAAAAGTGGAGTCATGGCTGCTAAAGCGATGACTGCTAAAGAGAGCCAAGTGACTCTAGTGCTGCAAAAGTGGGGGCACCATTATCAAACACCACAAAATTCGATTAATGTCCCTCGAACTCAGCTTGGGTGCACGAGATTGGTTTGGAACCCCGTGCACACAAACGATATATGTAAGCTAATAAAATCAAAATTCTAGACTAAAATGACCCATCTAGAGCTGAATGAACCATCAGAGTTGCATTCTAAGGCTGTCTTCCTGAAATTTTTATCAAAATCAACTGTTCAAGATTAAAAACATCCAAAACACATATATTTACATAAAACCTAAACAACTACTAGGTGACCCAGCGATCAGCCCTAACAAGTTATAAATGACTTGGGGTCGCTATTGAAATTCTCTAAACGATAAAAGTAAGGCATAAACACAAAAATAGCAGGGAGGGTCATTACAACATCCACTACTAAAAGGATTTTCATCTCTGAAAGTAAGAGTCAAGAAGTACGTGAAGGCTCAAATAAGTCAAGGAACTACTCTTACATCTCATGCTCAGTCTCCCAAGTAGCCTCCTTGATCGGATGATGCCTCCAACGGACCTTGATCATAGGATTGGCTCTCGAATGCAACCATCACACATATCTATATATAATAATAGTTGGCTCCTCCACAAAGGTCAAACGGTCATCCAACTCAAGTGAATCATACTGGAGCACATGAGACTCATTAGGAACATATCGGTGCAACATCAAAACATTAAAAAAAAATTATGTGAATAGCTGAAAATGCAGGAGGTAGGTCCAACTCATAAGCACCTTCACCAACTCTATGGAGGATCTCAAATGGACCAATCTACCTAGAGCTAAGCTTGCCCCGCCTCCCGAACCTCATCACACCCTTTATGGGTGACACATAAAGGAATAACCGATCACCAACTGAAAACCTCAAAGGCCAATGCCTACAATCAACATAACTCTGGTGTCCACTCTGAATTGTCCTAAGCCTATCCCAAAATTACTTGTACCTTATCCAAATTCTCATGAATAAAGTCAGTACCACGTGGCCTCAGCTCTGTAAACTCAAACTAACTAACCGGAGAACGACAATCCTTGCAATATAAGGCCTCAAACGTGGCTATATGAGTACTAGAGTGGTAGTTGTTGTTGTATGTAAACTCTGCCAAAGGTAAGAACAAGTCCAAATGACCTCCAAACTCATAAATACATGGCCACAACATATACTCAAGAATCTGAATAGTACACTCTTACTTTCCATTGGTCTATGGGTGGAAAGTGTTGTAAAGGTGAACACGATTGCCCAACTCCTCTTTAAAGGTCCTCCAAAATCTAGAAGTGAACTGAAAACCTTATTTTGAGATAATATACACAAGTATACCATGAAGACAAACCATCTCAAGAATATAGATACGAGTCAACCTCTAGACACTGAAAAAAACTGATTAAGGAGAAAATGTGTTGACTTGGTCAATTAATCAATGATGACCCAAATGTTGTCAACACCTCTAAAAGTTTAAGGCAAACCCACAAAAAAATTCATAGTGATACAATCCTACTTCCACTCTAGAATTGGTAATTTGTGAGATTCACCACCAGGTCTTAAATGCTCGGCCTTCACCTTCTTCCAACGTAGGGAACATGATACATAGTCTGTAATATCTCTCTTCATGCTACTCTATTAGTTGTACAACCTCAAATCACGTTACATCTTTACGCTATTTTGATGGATAGAATATGTAGAATCATAGGCCTCACGAAGGATCGACTGAATCAAGTCCCTAACTCTCGGAACATCCATACGGCCAACAAATCTCAACACCTCCTCTGAATCTAAGGTAGCCTGACCGGTATCACCCTCCTACACTCGATCTCAAAGAGCCACCAAGGTGTTATCCTTAGACTGGCATTCACGAATCCACTCAAGCAAAAACACTGGACTCACACAGAGGCCAACATGGATCTATAATCTGAAATATCAAACCAAATCATCCTATTGGATAAGGATTGAATGTCAACAGCAAAAGGTAACTCCACATTAGAAAGAAAGGCTAGACTACTCATACTCACCGCCTTCTGACTTAAATTGTCTGCTACAATATTTGCCTTGCCCAGATGATATAGAATAGAGAGGTCATAGTCCTTCAGGAGCACAATCCAATGGTACTGCCTCGAATTAAGGTCCCTTAGCTCATGGCGTACTTAAGACTCATGTGATCAGTAAAGGTCTCATGACAACAAACTCCATATAGGTAGTTTCTCCAGATCTTAAGCGCAAAAACTACTACTACCAACTCAAAATTATAAGTGTGGAAGTTGTGCTCATGAAACTTATGTTACCTCGATGCATAAGCTATAACCCTACCCCGCTGCATTAATACACAATCCAAACCAATGACGGATGCATCACAATACACCGTGAAGCTCTTTCCCTCAATGGAAAGATTCAATACATGAGTGGTAGTAAGCAACTCCCTTAGCTTCTGAAATATCAACTCACACTCCTCAAACCACTCAAAAGGAATATCAAAAGGAGTCAACCAGGTCAAACGTACTGAAACAATAAGAAAGCCCTCCACAAACCATTTGTACTAGCTTGCTAATTTGACAAAGCTCTAAATCTAAGTAACTGAAGTTGGCCTAGCCCAATCAACAATAGCCTCAATCTTCACTATATCTACCATTATTCCATCCTTAGACACCACATGCCCAAGAATGCTACATATTAAAGCCAACACTCATACTTTGTGAACTTGACATAAAGGCGCTAATCTCTCAAAGTGTGAAACACAATCCACAAATATTGCTCATGCTCTCTCTTACTCTGCGAGTATACAAGAATATCATCAATCAACACTATGACAAACATATCAAGATAAGGCTTGAACACTCGCGTCATCAAGTCTATATATGCAGCAGGGGCATTATTCAATCTAAAAGAAATCACAACGAACTTATAATGGCCATAACGAGTCCTAAATATGGTCTTAGGGATGTTCAATTCCCTAATCCTTAGCTGATGGTAATCGGATCTTAAATCAATCTTTGAAAATACTGTGGCACCCTGAAGCTGGAAAATAGATCATCAATATGAGGCATGGGGTAACTGTTATCAACGTCACCTTATTCAGTTGCCTGTTGTCAATACACATCCATATCGTACCATCCTTCTTCTTTACAAATAGAACAAGGAACCCCAAGGTGATACACTAGGTCGAATGAATCCCTTAACCAAGAGATCCTGAATATAACACTAAGCTCCTTGAGCTCTATGGGGGACATCCGATAAGGCATAAAAATAGTATGAGTACCTTGCTTAAGGTCAATAGAAAAATCAATATCACGCTTTGGGTAGGCAAGGTAGGTCAGTAGAAAACACATTCACAAACTCATGGACAATAGCAATTGACTCAACTGAAGGAACCTCTCTACTCACATCCCACACATAGGACAAGTAAGATAATCAACTACTAACTACTAGACTACAAGCCCAAAATTAAGATAACTCTAGCCTATGTTCTATAACAAGACCCTGCCACACCACTAGGGGAATACATGAAATAGTTAAGGTACTGGTCATAGAAAAGCAATCTAAGACCATATGGTAGGGGGATAACCAGTGTATACATAAAATCACATCAAATTCATGCATATCAAGCAAAGAAGGTCATCTGGGTGTCACGCCCGTTGATAGTCACCAAACAAGATCCAAATACCTTAACCACTACTAAAGAATCACCCACACGGGTCGACAAATGCAAAGGCACTGCCAAAGGCTCCAAACTCAAACTCAAATGGGAAGCATAATATGTAGATATGTATGAAAAGGTAGAGACCGGATCCAATAAAGTTGAGGCGGACTGATGGCATAAAAGAATTGTACATGTGATCACATCATCCAATGTCTTAGTCTATACCCTCGCTAGAGCCGCATATAAGTGAGCATGTCCACCTCTACACTGGCATCTGTCCTGCCACCTAACATACCTTCCCAAGGACTACCCCAAATATCCTGGTGACCACCATGATCGTCCTGACCCTGGCCTCTACCTTTAACCAGAAATGTTGTTGGTGGAGCTGATAGAGCTTATTGAGTTATAGATTTACAGTCATTTCATGTCTATTTAGTTCAACTATTGTTGTCTTCAATGCCTAATTATGTATTATTCTAATTATATTTTGGTGAATTGTAGCTATGAAGTGAAGGAAAAAGTCAAGGATGAATATTTGGAAGAAAGGCCAAAAAATAAGAAAGAAGTGTAAACTCTACATTGTTGATCGCCTAATAAGAAGGGTAGATCGCCTAACTGGCACGACCTTACCGAAAGTGACACTTGAATTAATTGAGACAGGTCAGTGTACTTAAAGAGGGAAGGAGACTCACCGAACTCAAAGGCGAACATGCTGACCATCACCGAAGGTGACAAGACTTGGAGGAAAAGTGAAGGCTTAAATGGAGAACAAAGGTGGTACTCAGTGATTTGCCAAATGTGAAAGGCTGACTCAAACGAGCTCACTGAATGATGTTCAAACACATAAAGCGTAAAGCAAGAGAAAGGTGAGCTAAGAAGCAAACGACGATCCTCTGAATTAGCTTGGCGAGACTAACTAACGTTGCCAAAGTGATCACGTAGTGAATTTTGGGCCAAATTTTGGGAAACTATAAATACCCCAAAGGAGAGAGAAATGGACTTTTTCATAGAAGATTTTTTGGAAGGAAATTTTTAGTTAGTCTTTAACCGAGAGTTTTCCTTTCTAGAGAGAAATATTTTACCTTGTGAAGAACATTTTAGTTTGGGGTTTCAACTTTGCTCTTGAAATTTACAATTTGAAGTTGAAATAAAAGTGGTTGTTGCTTATAATTGCTTAGTTTCATATCACCCATGGCTTCATTCATGAAAGGTATAATTTCTTTACATTTTCTGATGGCTGGTTAAAACCCAATAGTCTAAGGGTGCAATTATGGGATTGAGTGTTGATTTAATGTAGTGGGTATTATGTTTTTCTCTATTTTGTTATTGTTCATCCATGGATTTTGGATAATTAGCATGGGGTTAACTTATGGGTTAAGGTTGCAAACTTAATCCTATTTTTGATCTCCGATTGATGCTCGAAAGGGATCGATTATAGTGGATAATTAGTTTGATACTTGAAATTTAGGTTTGATGATTGTATTTTGTTTAAAAAGAGATTATGGGTTGGATGTATTTGCCCTAATTCTGCTCAAAAGAGAGAATAGTGTAAGGTATTGGGTTGTTTAGTTATGCACATAGATGAGACTGAAGGATATTCTATGAACTGATGCTATGAGATTGAAAGAAGATTAGTGTCATAGAGGATGACCCAGCCTATCCATGAATTTTCAGTAATATTGAGTAACACAATTTCCCATATATGATATCGATTTCAAATCCCCGCACCCCTAGATTACTTATTACATATTTGAATTTCAGAAATCTTAGTTTAATAGTAACTCTTGAAAACAAAATCCTTTTCTTAAATTTGGTGGAACCATCCACCCATTGTTTGTAATTGCTTCAAATGAATTGATTTACATTCTAAATTTCTTGATAGAATTTCTTGCACTATATCACTCTCTGTGGGATTCAACCCTGACTCTTAGTTGGGTATTTTTATTAACGATGTTGCTTACTCTTTGGATTTGTTTTAGAGATTAGTTTGAGCGTTATAAAAAATAACACCGCTACTGGAGAATGATTGCTAAGAATTTCATATGAGAAATTAGTTTGTAAATTTATTTAGTTGTAGTAGATTGTTGCTTGGTGTTATGGTTTGCTGATTTGCAGGTATAGAACTTGAGTGACCAAGGTAGTGACAACAATAGTCACTACGGACAAAACTACAATATAGGTGATTTGAATGACATGCACATGAATGTAATTCAAACCACGGGCCATCTGGTTACCTCCTACAACAGGGAGGGCAGTTATTCATGTAACGAGAAACAGTGCTACAACTACTCAATTTGAGAGGAATGTTCGGGCGTTTAGATCATGAAGACCCCCATGAACACCTTTGGAATTTTGTGGATATATGTAGGCCGTTTATATTCAATAACATCTCACAAGAGTCCATAAGGTTGAGATTATTCCCGTTATCTTTGACGGGTGAAGCTACAAGATGATTGGCAGAATTGCCAAATGATTCTATCACTTCCTGGGAGGAGTTGACTGAAGCTTTCTTGGAGAGATTCTTTCCTCCCTCAAAGATGGTAAAGCTTAGGGACCAGATCCAAAATTTCAAAAGATTTGAGGGTGAATATCTACATGAGACATGGTTGTGGTTTCAAAAATTACTCTTACAATGTCCAACACATGGTGTTCCAGACCATTTACTGCTGCAATACTTTTATTGTAGCCTTGATTCAATCAACAAAGGTGTGGCTGATCAACTTGCCCAAGGTGGATTGATGCGACAACCATATGAGATAGCATCATTATTGCTAGATGACATGACCAAAGTCAACCAAGTATGGCATAGTAGAGAGGACCAAGTGTCTTCTTTACAACTAAGCATGAGTAAAGAACAGATTGAGAAAAAACATGAACGAGATGAAAATATTGCCAAAATGATGACCTCACTCAATATTTTGTCCCAGCATATTATGAGAGGTGCATTGAAATCGGTGAATGCGGTTGGAACAAGTAGTGGGCAGTGCCCAAAAGATACCAAGTTTGAGGCATTGTATAATGAGGAAGTAAAATACTTGGGAAACCAAATGGGGGCTCTCACCCAAACTACCAACAAAAAGATGGGAACCAAGGTTGGAACAATGAACGAGATAGCGGTTGGAAAGATTGGAAAGGTGGAAACTGGAGAGACCGGAAGGTTGAAAAAGTAAGGTACATTCCTCCCCATGATCGTCTAATACCAAAGGACCCAGCTGGAACAAAAGTAAATCGAATAGAGTAAATGCTCACAAGGTTATTCAACAAGGTTGAAGGTCCGACAAGATGTTGAAGGACTTGAAAAATGACTTATCCACCTTAGCTGAAACCGTGACCTCTCATTTGGTGTCTATCAAATAACTGGAGACTCAAATGTGTCATATCTCCACCCATCTCAATCCAACAAAATGGAACGTTGCCTAGTGATACCATACCAAATCCCAAGAATAATTGATGAGGAATTGAGAGCTATGTCGTGCCACGATGTAAAATAAGGCGCTTCTTGGGAGGCATCCCAAGTTTTACTTTTATTTTATTGCTTTAAAAAATGTATTTGGTGAGTGCAGGTTTTAAACGAAGTCAAAGTGTTGCGAAAGATACTTTAGGTGATGCCAAAATCATGTCGTCGATCCACTGAAGGCATTGTGTGGACTCATTCATGTCCACCATCAAAGCTGGAAAAAGTGAAAAGTGTACTATCAACCTAGGCGATCTAAGCTCCTATACGTGATCTGCCGCAGTACACTATGCGAACTTCGTTGAGTTCATTGAATCAACTTTCAGGTTTGGTATCCTTTTAGGCCTCGTCAGCGAGGTTTAGCTCCTTTGTTGATTCACCGAATGCATTCGACGACGTTAGTCGTTGTTTGCCGAGTAGGTTTGAGTTAAATAGGCCAAGATTCTTTTTAGATTAAAAAAGAAACCCTTACTTCTCTTTTTTATTATTTCCCTCCTAAACTCCCAATACCCCGCATTTTAGTATTTGTGTGCCACTTTTGTGTGTTTTCACTTGCTCAGAGTTCGTTGGATTGCTTGCATCACGACCCCAACCCTAGTTCCCTCATCTTTTATGTTGTGCTACTATTAGAGGTTGGTGTTCAATTTCTTCTTGATCATTTGTGCTGGAATTTATTTCTTTTGATGTGGCCTTTGTGCCATTTGAAGTATATTACTATTTAATTTTTGTGGGTTATGTTAAATAGATCATATTGAATTGTGCCCATGACTTAGATAGTTGATTGTGTGCCCGAAATTGCTTAACTTGATCATGTTGGTGAAAATGTGAAATTAAACCCTTGTGTGTGTTGGGTCTTTGTTGAATTTCGTATAGGTGATGTCAGATTAGCCCAATATTGCTCCGATTGCATGATTTTTCCCAATGATAGATGGAGTGATGACTTTCTGAAGGGCAAATCATCATTTTGAGTAATAATTTCTGACTTATAGAGGAAGTCTAGGTACTCATGGGTAGAAAAGCATGTGGGTAGATTTTAGAGTTAATTGAGAATTGGTTATTGTTGCATATTATGGTTGAATTCATGAAAATAGGCACTGTGTTGAAGACTTCCCATTCGGTGGACTTGTATTAGCTCGCCAAGGCAATTAGTCAACTCGCGAAGTAAGTCCCATGTCGCCTTCCTTCTTTGAATATGTGAATTGTGTACTATCACATTCGCCGGACTTGTCTTAGTTCGTCGAAACCCACTCAGCGATCGCCAAGTGGAAGTGGACATCGCCTTTTATGCCTATTATTTTTTATTTTGCACTGTCACTTTCAACGGACTTGTCTTAGCTAGCCTTCAAAAAACAATTCGACAAATTGATCAGGTTGAGGTGACTCTGTCCATCTTGTCTAAGTTCTTTGAATTTGTGCACTTTCAATTTTAGCTAGCTCACCTAAGCTCGCCTAACCTATTAGGTGGACCGTCTTCCCCGTAGGCGAGACTCAGAAGAAAATTATGAAATGTATTTCATTTGGGTTTGATTTCAACCAACCTTCACAACATCTGTCTTTGAATAATTGTGCCTTACAGGAAATTGTTAAAACTAAAGGGAAAAGAGTTGTTACCTCTAATACCTAGTTTGAAAGAGAATCTGCTCCTCCTTCTCCATTTCAAAGGAACAAGGGAATCTCTATTGATGAGAAGACTGGGCTCCAATGCAACAACAAATGATTCTATGCTTTTCTAGGCGTGTGACTGAGGAGCCGAAAAAGGTGGTTGAGAGGAAAATAACGAACATCAGGTGGAAGTTGCTTAGCCTCCTCAAACCCAAGCACCTGCATCTCGTGATCTCCCGATCATTACTCTGAGGGCCCTTAATAGGCTCAAGGGTGCTGGAGAACGTACGATTCTAGAGGAGCGATGACTCTCTATGGATGGAGTCATGAGTGACTACCCAATCATCTAGGATACTATCCAGTTTCATAAGTTTGAGGGGTTTACAAAGCCTCGAGTTCCATATGTTTCAGCATGGGTCCGAGAGTTCTACACGGCCTATGCACAGGCCTTGCTAAAGAAGAGAAAGGGCACAGTTTGGAAGCCCTTAAATGAAGTTGAGGTACGTGGCAAGATGTTACAATGCCATATAGGTGCAATCAACATTGCCCTAAGCTCTCTAGAAAATCAGGTTGACATGTTTCTGATGCGCATGCATCATGATCTCGAGACTCTCAAAGATTGGTTGGTACTACTTATCTGTGATACTTCTCCTTCGTGGATGACTGACGGTGCAAGAATAGAGAAGAAGGATATGAATGTTGGGGCCCGGTACTGGTTTGGTTTTGTAAGCCACAATATTATGCCTTCACAAAATGAATCCATCCTCCGACACCCAAAGGTTGATTTAGTCACAAAATGAATCCATCCTCCGACACCCAAAGGTTGATTTAGTTGGTACAATTATTGACAGAGAGAAAATTAATGTGGGGTTAATCATTGTGGATGAGATGTTGAAGTCCAGGCAAGATCAAACTTCCCTACCATTTTTGGTCTTGATCACACATTTATGTGTAGATGTAGGAGTTCCCTTTCGGGGGGAAGACTAATAAGCGGATCACCCCAGCCTTCTCCAATGACATCTGAAGGATCGAGGTTGACTACTTACAGGATTATGCGGCTCGCAGGAAGCCGCCACCACAAGATACTATGCCCGTGGTTGATCCTACCGCTCTTATGGCCAAGGCTACTCCATCTACTCTTTTGTTGGAATGATCAGGTACATCCCAGCCATCCATTGTGCCCTCTACCTCTACTTTTATTGTTGCTGCAGCTGCCCCCACTCCTATCTCCTAACCCCCCTTGACCTAGGCCATGATCTACCAAATAGGCAATCTTGCCTGGTCTACGGATGTGAGGGTTGAGAAAGATATGCCCAAGATGATTGATCGGGCGATTGAGGGTACTTTGTCCTCCCTAAAGGATATGTTGACTTAGTGTGAGGCCATTGTAGAGTCGCATGGTGAGAGGTTGGATAACCTCACTAGTAGGTAAGATGCCCGAGAAAAGGCTAAGGGTTGTTCAGATGTTCTATCGTCTATAATGATCGATATATCTACCCATGGGGTTGATGTGGACCAGCTGAGGTCTACCGACATTTCAATATTAAGGGGTGAGGTTCCTTTATCCACTGGGCCTGAGTCTATGCCTACTAGTTTGCCGAGTGTGGCTGAGCAGCCGAGTGTGGGTGGTACTATTGTTGGTGCTACTATCAAGGATGTTGGTGATGATGAGGAGGAGGACAGAGTCGAGGATTTTCATGATGAGGAGATAGATGCGGAAGAGATGATGAAGATATTAGGAGAGAGGAGGATGAGCAGCGGATTGCGTTGACACTTATAGAGTTGTGGGATCTGGAGCAGACGGTGGTCCATGCTACATCGGAGAGATCCCTTGAGGAGACCTCTGCAGTTGGCACCAGTGAAGTCTCTTCATAATCCACCATTCCTCTTGTTGATGTGTCGAGAACTGATACCATGGTTGAGCGTACTTTTCTACCTCCTGTGATCACTTTGTCGGGCACTAATGCCCAAAATTTATGCCACTCGTCTAGAGACTTCATATGCAAGCACTCCACAGGCATATCCTATTAGGGGGACTTTTACCTCTCATCATGTACTCTTTTATTTTATTCCGCATTGAGGACACTACTATTTTTAGTGGGGTGAGGGCACTTGTGCCAGTATTCCCCTTTTGATTATATTTTGTTACTTTCAGTTTTTAATTTTGGATAATTGTAGTATTTTGTTATATTTGGTTTTATTATAGTGGTTTGATGGTTTAACTAATTTTGTCTCTCCATTTTCATATTCCCACGAGTTTTGGAAATCTTTGAAAAGCTTGAGTTTTCATTGATAATGATTCGAGGATCGATTATGTTTAATATCGATGTCTTGGATAGTACTCATGATGAGCATTATGTTTAATGTTGAATTGTAAGAAGAAATCAATGTGGCTGCACTTTTGAATGATATTTTTGAGTCTTATGTTGACTAGTTGCATTCTATTATGGGAGCCTTGCAATGAACAATGCATGTAAGCTTTTGATCTTCTTAGGTTGTGCTAAATAATTTAGTTTGAAGTGTCGTGTGTAGTAAAGTTTTACTTGAAATCATGCCTGTTGAATCCTAAAATTTGCCTTGTTAGTCCAATCATCTAGATTTGGTGAATGTAAGGAATGATCTTTGGAAGAAATTTTGAGAGGAAACAAAAATGTTCATACCCTTTTTGTGACTACCTTGTGAGGGTGTGCAACCATTTTGGCACCATTAGAGCCTAAATTGTTTGTTGACAACTGTGTGGAAACCTCTTAAGCCAAATTGCACCTAACTTCTCACCCATAAATCCTTTTTGAAGCATTGGTTTGTTTAAATAACTAACTTAGGCCAAAAGCCTAAGATGCTGTGTGGATAGAAAGGAGACAAAAAAGACAAGTGAAAGACAAAGAAAGATGAAGTGAGACTCAACTTTGAAGTGTGTTACAAAAAGAAGGAATCCCTCCTTATTAAAAAAAAGATAGATTTTGATTAACAACCATTTCAAAAGTGAACTGAAAAATAAAGTTTGGTGAAATAAAAGGAGTCTCCTATAAAATAATTGAAAAATCAAAGTTTCAGTTCACAAGTCAAAAAAAGAATGAAAAGAACTTGAGAAGAGGTGCAGATGATTGCGACAATGCTTTGAAAAGTCACTGAACCAAACTGATCATACCTTAACCCTCATCCCCATTACAAGCCTAAAAGACCCTTGAGATCTTGCATGAACTAGGTTGTATGATGATTGGAAGAAATGGGCAAACCTATGGGATGAAGCTTGCATGTATTTCACTTTTGGAAGATTGAGAGTTGTATTAATTCCTAACTTCTTTATTGACTTGAATTATGAGAGAATGGAATCGTTCTTGATGTGAGGGCCCTTGAATGCATTTGTTGAAACATGGCTTTGCCTTAGAGAAGAATCTATAGTGAGCTTGAGCTTATTTTGATACCGGCTAGTCATCATTTTAAGCTTTTTGATCATGATTAAGTGTTGCATTTTATTGAGAGTGCTCTTGTACCGGTACTTTCATGTTAGCTCTCACTGAGAACTGTTGTAGACACCCATGTTGAACTATTTTTGTTCTTCATTTACTTGAGGACAACAAAAAGTTTAAGTTTAGGGTGTTGATGAGTGGTAGATTTACACTCATTTGATGCTTATTTAATTCAACAATTAGTGTTCTCAATGCCTAATTATGTCCTATTCTAATGATATTTTTATGATTTGCAGCTATGAAGGCTAAGGGACAAGGCAAGGATAAATATTTGGAAGAAGGGCCAAAAACATTGAAAGAAGTGTAAACTCCACATTGTTGATCACCTAACAAGAAGGACGAATTGCCCAACTAATAACACTCAAATCACCCTCCAAAACCAATTAAGAGATTGAGTGATCGTAGTTAGTAAAATACCCAACGAAGTGTCGGGGTCGAATCCTATAAGGAATGGTATATTGTAGAGATTTCCTCATCAAGAAATTTGAGCTTTAAATTATCTCATTTGTAATTGTAAGAACAATTTCATGGATGGTACCACCAACTTAATAGACAACTTTTTGTTATCAATTACCGCAATTAAACTAAAAAACTAGACGAAATCAAGAGTTAACAAATAATCTAGGGGTACGGGGATTAAAAATCAATATCACATAGGGGTAATTATGCTACTCTATAGTCATGAACATTCATAAATAGGCTAAGTAATCTTCATTGACGAGAGTCATCTTACAATCTCAAAGCATCTATGCATAAAATCTCCTTTCGGTCTCATCGATATGCCAATTCTAAACAACCCAATATCTTACTCTATTCTCTCTTTCAAGAACGGGGAAAATAGATCGTACCCATAACCTCTCTTTCAAGAAAAATACATATATCAAACCTATATTGCTAGTATTGAACTAATTACCAACTCCAATCGATCTTTTTCGAGCATCAACCGGAGATCGGAAGTAAGAATTAAGTTTGCAACCTTAATCCTTGAGTTAACCCCATGGTAATTAGACCAAATTTATGTATGAACAACAACAAAACAGAGCATAGCACAATACCCACTACAGTAAATCAACACCCAACCCCATTTGAGCACCCCTAAATCTTGGGGTTTTAGCCACCCATCACAGAAAGTAAAGAAATTATACCTTCCATGAAAGCATCCATGGGTAACATGAAATCGAGCAATTAAGAACAAACCCACTTTGGATTCAACTTTCATTTATCAAATTTAAACTCCAAATTGTAAAACCCCAAAAGCTAGAAAAGTGTTCTTCAAAGGTAAAGTGTTCATAGACTCTCTCCAACTTTCAAAAGAGAACTTTCTGGACTATATTTCTAACTCTCTAAAAATTGTATCCTTTGGGCTATTTATACTTTCCCAAAATTTGGCCCAAAATCCACTTTACGATTGACTCGGCGACATTAGTAGGGGTTACAAAACCTGCTCGGCGAATCACCCTTCTCTCCTCACCTCGCCTTATGATGTTCTAGGCTTTATGTATTTGAACCTTAGTTGGTGAACTCGATTGATGCAGCCTTTCACGTCAGTAAATCACCGAGTACCACATTGGTTCTCCTTTCAAGCATTAAATCTTCTCTTTGCACACTGTCACTTTGGGCGATGTGCATCACGACTGCCATTCACATTCGGCACATCACTGTCTCTACTGGAATCCACCGACCTTCTTTGATAGAAACAAGTGCTATGCACTGTCAATTTGGGCGAGGTCTTGCTCAGTTGGAGATTCTCCCTTCATGTTAGGCGATCAACAATGTTTACTTTGCACTTCTTTTTGTATTTTTGGCAATTCTTTCAAACATCAGTCCTTTCCTTTTCCATTTACATTCAAAGCTGCAAATGAGCACCATTCTATCAGAATAAGACAAAATTAGGAATTGAGGAAACTAATTATTGAGCTAAATGGACCTTAAATGAGTTCAAATCTACCACTCATCAACGCCTCCAACTTAAACTTTTACTTCTCCTCAAGTAAATTAAGAACACAAAAAGCTCAATAAGGGTGTCTACAATAGTACTCAATAATATCTAACATGGAAGCACCAAAGCAAGACTACTCTCAATAACATGTTACCCTCAATCATGATCAAAAAGCTTCGAATGATGACTAGCTAGTCTCCAAACAGGCTCAATCTCACTTTAGCTTCTTTTCTAATGCAAGAATATGTTTCAACAAATGCATTCAAGTGCCCACACATCAAGAACGATTTCATGCTCTCACAAAGCAAATCAACAAAGGTATAAGGAATCAATGCAACTCTCACCCTCTCAAAAGAGAAATACATGCAAGCTTTGTCCCATAGGTTTGCCAATATTTTCCAATCATCACACAACCTAGTTCATGCAAGATCTCAAGGGTCTTTTAGGATTGTAATGGAGCTGAGGTTTAAGGTATGGTCAATTTGGATTGCTGACTTATACCTTTTCAAAGCATTGTTGCAATCATAATCCCCTTTTCTCAAGTTCGTTTCCTTCTTTTTCATTTGAGAACTCAACCCTTGACATGTCACTCAATTTATTTGGAATCCCCTTTTATTTCACACTTCTCTTTTTTATTTTCATTTTTCCAAGGCATTATCATCCCAATGATCTTCTTTTTTTATATAAGGAGGGGTTCCTTCTTTTTGGTAACACTTTCAAGGTTGTGTTTCATTTCATCTTTCTTTGCTTTTCACTTTGCTTTCATTCTTCCTTCCTTTCAACAGCCCCAAGTTAGGATTTTGGCCGAAGTTGTTTATTCAATCATCATAATGCTTCAAAAAGGATTTTTGGTGAGAAGGTAGGGATAATTTGGTTAAAGAGGCTTTCGTTTGGTTGCCAACATTTAGGTTAGGCTCAAATGGTGCCAAAATGGATTCACACCCTCACAATGGTAGTCACAGAGGATTTATGGACAATTTGGTTCTCTCTTTCAGTTCTTGCCCAAGATAATGTCTTACATTCACCAAGATTCACACAATTGGACTAACAAGGAAAATTCAAGGACTCCACATGCATTATTTCAAGTAAGACCTCACCACACATGGCACTTCGAAATACACTTATTAGCACATCCCGAAAAGATCAAAAGCGTACGTGTGATGTTCATTGCAAGGCTCACATCAAACGCAACTAGTCAACAAAATATTCAAAGAGATAGCTCAAAGGTGCAACCACATCGATTTCATTCTCGCAACAATAACACCACGCATCATACTCATCATGAGTACTATTCAAGATATCGATATTGACCACAATCAATCCTCAAATTGTTATCAATAAAAAGCATCAAACATATAACAATTTTACACTCATGAAGGGTTACAACATCAAGAGAGAATAAAACAACACTAAAGAAACAAACTTTAACCCAAAAGAGCACTCTAATATAAACAAAAAGTACTACTACAACGGTTCAAAACTCAAAATAACAAAATACAATCAAAAGGGTAAAATTGGCACGATGGCCCTCAGCTCACCAAAAATAAAAATGCAATGTTCTCAATGAAACATAATCAAAAATACGGGGAGGCTGAGATAAAGGGTCCCCCTAAAAGGCTATGCCTATGGAGCACTCTCGTCTGGAGTCTCAGGTGGTGATGCCTCAAGAGGGGCCTCAATGCCTGGCAACAAGATCATTGGAGGTGGCAGGGAAGGCTCAACCAAAATTTTATACTCCCAAATTACACCTCCCTAAAGAAGTATAAGTGGTCATTGTCAAATAAAGAACCTAACAAAGGTTAGGGTCGATCCCGCGAGGAATATGGTCTAGACTTAGGCTAATTTATTGTTGATTGTACGTTTAGTCAGATTACTTCCATAAAAAAGGGGGGATTTGTAACACACAATCATGATTGATTGATTTGTAGTAACAAGTAGTAGGATTCGCAGTTTGTAATATTAATATGAGATGAAATTAGGGCATATGTGTTCTCCAAAATTTTTTAATGCAGTAATCCTTATAAGAGTAACTCTTTCCAAGTGTTTAACATGCAAAGTCAGTAAGTTAGGTTTCTCCTAAGTGATTGGTCATCCAAGTAGGGAATTTCACCACGCAAATTGGTCGGTCTACGGGTGTATGCTTTACTAACCTTACCCTTGACCCCAGATTAGCCCTCACTTATTTGGGTTAGGCTATTAGATAGCGGATTATCATGCTAAATCTATGTTGTTTAACCTCTTTCTCATTCATTACTTCCTTTCTCATCAATCTTAGAAGGTGACATCTAAGCCCTCAATTTCACCTAGAATCTTAGGTGAATTAAGAATACATGTATAATCATACTAAAAACATGTGATTACATCATAAACAATCATAAACGACCATAAACAACCATTATAAACTCAATTGGATCAACATATAACAATACCAACAATATATGAAGGAACCCTAACTAGAATTGGGGATTCACCTTCACAATTGGGGGGAAAATGGGGGCTTCATGGATGAAAGGGATCCATGAATGAATAAGCCATCATACCTTGATTACAAAGCCTAGCAAGCTTGAAACAATGGAGTCTTGACCTATCTTGAACCCTCTTTTTCTTCTTCTTCTTCTTCACTTTCTAGAGACAGAATTTCTTGGAGGGAATTGGGTTTCTTTGGTGAATTGAAATAATGATTTGGAATGACTAAATTAAGGGTCTAAAGTCTTTATATAGTTGGTCTAAACTAGGTTAAAACGACACCACTTAACCCCTAATTAAATCTGGAATGACTCATTAAGTTTTCACTAACCAACCTACTACCCCATCCACGAGACCCTGACCACGGGGCGTGGCTTGACCCACGGCCCGTACTGGTTGGGCTTGGGTTGGGTTCTGTGGCATGAAACATGGGGCTTGACCTACGAAGCCCTGCCACATGGCGTGGACCCATCCTCGAGGCGTGGGTCCTGCCCGTGGCTACTACCTTAGGCAGATTCCAAGGAGGGCTCACCCACGCTGCCCACCTAAGGGGCGTGGGTGGCCTCGTGGGTGGCACTATTTTTGGGCAGTCCTAGGGTCCTCCTCAAGGACCCATGGTTGTTCCTTGGGGGATCGTGCCTTGACGTAATAACCCAAAATCCCTCAGTCTAAGTACGGGGAGTTATATCTACGATTCTAACCCTCACGTCAAGCTCTAGTTTAACCTACTAGTTTCCAGTGTATTACAATATCTCCCCCTTGGGAACATTCATCTTCGAATGACATTCTAGGCACTTCTTAAGGTCACAACTCTAGACTAGCAACCCATCATGCATGTAACTCATCTAAATGCACATAAACAAAGGAGGAACTTCATCTCCTAGTTAAACATACTCAATGCAACACAAGGAAGTAGAAACTACATCTAACAACCCAACATGCATGAAATTCAACATCTACTCATGTTCAAGGAGGAACTACCATCTCCAAACTAAAACATGCTCAACATACTCTCATGGAGCTCATATGCAATTTACTCTCAAAAAGCATTCATTCAAGGAGGAATCTCTCAACTTCGAACTAAGACATGCTCATATATTAATCTCATGAAGTTCTATAGGGAACTCTACTCAATACACTACATCATGAGGAAAAAAATTCACATAAAACCCATTTTCTTTCAAAACAAAAGTTTTCATGAGCATGCACCATATAAGTAAGTCATAGAGTCATACAAATCACACATGACTTTACATAACAAGCAAATCATGAGGAACTCATCCTCTTAATGCTAAAGGAGGAATTCAAGGAAAAAGGATGAGGATATTGGGACTTCTTGTTGGCCCTCGGCCTCCCAAGTAGCACCCTCACCTAAAACCCTTACTAAAAGACCACTCCTTAACACTTTCATTGAAGCAACTTCCTTTCTCTTCTATTTCTTAACTTGCCGGTCTAAGATTTCTACCGGTATTTCTAAACTAGAGGAATTCTCATTAACTCCCAACCCAAATCATGACCATCAAGAACTCTTAACAACCTTGCTATTTAAGAACATCATCTCCCCCTTAGGAGTAAGCCTATACAGACTCTTCTAAGCATTATTTCTTTCAATTCTAAGGTCGGATTAAGTCATCACTAAGCCTTCACCTTCATCACACAAGATGATTCTAAACCATGGTGAATTACACTTCTACCTTTTTTAGAGGAGTCTATTCACTCATCACATGTAGGCATTGCTTACACACCCTATTCATCAAACCTTTCACCTACCTATAACTTAAAATGGCCAAGTAGGGTTCTACCATCAATATCATAAAACAACAATGAAGACCATTCATACTAAAGACAACATCAAGGTCTAGCATATCAAGTCACAAAAGACAAGCAATACCGGAATCTAATAGAGCATAAAACACATACCGGAACCATTAGGAGGAACTTGCTTACCCTCTCTTCTCATAGCCTTTTCCTTTGGACAATCCCTCATTTTGTGACCACTCTCACCATAATTAAAGCAACCTCTTTTCTGGCCAAACTTCTACCCTCATGTCTCTTTCAATTCTACTAAGTTCGGATCAAGAAAATTCTAGACCATTTCAACCCATATCATCACCTTTGGTGGGATCTACCAACCAATCATATCTAGGTATTATCTAAACACCCTACTCAAAATGACCATACTTAAGATCAATCTTAAAAGATAACTAACTCTTTGAAGTTAGTCAACACTTGAACTCTTCTCCCTCACCTTAACTAGGTGGTACATGCAACCCTCAAAGTCAACTTTAAGATAAAACATAACCAAAACATAGGACATAGACTTTCCCCCTTCCCACTCACGGATAGGATCATTCGGGAACTAACAATTTGACTATATGGGTTCTACAATCACATAGGAGCATAACAATAATACTATCAATCCATCCTAAGGATGACATCTAAATCTAGCATATCAAGTCCTATCTAGTCACATATCCATAATTGGCATCACAACCAACATTTTCTCCCTTGTTCCTTGTAGCATGAGCCCTTCGAGTAGTCATATCCTGAAGACCATCTGATAAGAAGAAAGACCTTATAGAGTTAAACTCTACGGCATGACTTAGAGAATGAAGAAGTGAGATTTCCTAATCATCTAATAGCTTCCTATTCATTAATGTGGCGCGCTTCACACTTATGAACAAGACTCTACTAAACGTGGTTTTGAGACAATCCTAGAATCATTCTAAACCTTGTACTCTGATTACCAAGTTTGTCACGACCCAGGGGTACACACTAGATGTAACATGGCGTACTAGACCCGAAAGGTCTAACACAAACCACTTAGCATATCATAACATAAAGTAAATAGAAATAATGCAGAACTTTTAAAAAAAAAATCCATACAATCGAAGTCTTTATAAAAGCAAGCGGAAGTCTATAACACTTTGTCTCAAACCATCTAAACTCAACTTGAATAAAACTTTGGGATGCAACCCATACAATAGTCTTAAACATAAAAGAAAAGACATAAAGGAAATGGTTGCTATCTTCGATGCTATGAGGACTCACCAATCTTCAACTCCTTTGTACTACTAGCAAACTAGCCACGAGAATGGAACTCAATATCGCCAAACCCTACATTTGATAACAATGTAGGCAAGAGTATGCGTTAGTAAAATAATGTACTAAATATGATGGCTAGAATAAATCATCAGCATAAGCATATAAGAGACATTAGTCAACCTAAGACATCTACCATAATCATAAGACACAATAACATAAATCATAAGTATAAGAGACATCATCATAAGACATAGGCTATAAGCATAAGAGATAACCACATAATCATAAGCATAATCTCCAACATAGACATAATATAAGCATTAGTCATCATAACTCATAAACCTTGAACATAGGAGATACTTCAAATTCATAACATAGTCAATACTTAGTTCTTCATAAAATAAGAGAAACACTTCATAAGTAGCTTCAAGTCATACTTGTGCAATGCATGAATAATATCCCATAATCCCATTCATGATAAGTACCACCTTAGTCCATCATACATACTTACCATCTTTGATCTCATCCGTAGCTTATTCATCATAGACAATGTAATATATCACCTTTAGTCAATCATATCATGAAAGGCAACTATAGCAACAATCCATCAAGACATACATCATAAGCATAAGTCATAAGCACATTCATTACATAGTCCATCATACATAAGAGAAACATATCATAACTACCCCCAAAGCATACTTGTGCAATGCATGAATAAGATCCCATAATCCCATCCATGCTAAGTAAAGCTTCTTGAGTAACCATAATTCGTAATTCATATCCGTGTTGTGGTAGTGGGAATTAGCCTTAACCGACATAGACCATGTGAGCATAACATGGAATCTGGTGTTACCCACACCGAAAAGGGTTGTCTTACTTGCCTAAGGTAATCCATGGCGTGTTATCTTTAGGTGGATCCAATAGCTAAATAACCTACGGGGGCGTGTAGTTTATGGGATAAGGAGATTACTACTAGAAACCCGCCCTTTCTAACAGAGGAGCTTCCATCTCAAGAGATTACTTCAAGGAATCTGCCCTGTCTAACGGAGGGATTCCTCCTAGAAACCCGCCCATTCTGATGGAGGAGCTTCCATCTCATAACAATATCCACTCGGTGCTAAGCATACTTCCCACGGGGTACTTATTAAGTCATCACTTATTTTATTAGAATAGCTCATTAGATCATGCGTGAGAATAACCTTTCACCGTCGTTGTCTACATGTAACATTAGATTAAATTAGATTAGAATTGCCTTTTAACCTTGGAATCTTCATTATGTGAGAAAACCTTTCACATTATGTTCTCTATGTCTTCAGGAGAATAGCCTTTCAATGAATCACAAAAACAGTACCATAATCATGGACACTTCATTCATAGTCATGCATAAGTGTGTGTGTGTATGAGAATAGTCTTTCAACAACACCACAATTACATCATAGTCATAATCACTTTACTCTCAAAGTATTCTTAAAACATATACATAAGTTTCATACAACATGCATAATATCATATGTTTCCCTTTCAAGGGTCAAATCTCACATTAAATCAACACATCTAGAATTACTACATTAGACATGAATATAATCTTAGTTCAAGTAGTTCAATTACTACATGCATAGTCTTTTATACTCATAATATAGGTCACGTGGGTGAAGTCCTTCCACAATAATACCTTATACAAATCAACATACATAATAGCTTCATTCTTAAAGCCTTAACATTCTTAGTTCATTCATATTAGCTTTTAACCTCAAAGCCCTAGAAATTACATTCATACTACAAGCCTTACTCTCAAGCAATACTTCACATGGTCATCATAAATGCATAATCCTCAAGACAATCTAACCACATACTTCATTCTTAAACAATTATAGTCATATATCATCATGTAAACTCAATCTCAACCCTAGTTAATCATGATCCATCATATAAGCCCTAATCTAATCAATTCATGTTTACAAGGTTTACCTTTAAGCAATTCATACTTAAGTACTCTAATCCCAAGTAATTCATAAAGAAATTCATCATTCTTAGAAGTTCACATCTAAGCCCTCAATTTCCTCTTCCATGGCATAAAACCAAACTATATCAATTTCACCCTAGAATCTTAGGTGAATTAAGAATACATGTATAATCATACTAAAAACATATAATTACATCATAAACAATCATAAACGACCATAAACAACCATTATCAACTCAATTGGATCAACATATAACAATACCAACAATATAGGAAGGAACCCTAACTAAAATTGAGGATTCATCTTCACAATTGGGGGAAACATGGGGGCTTTATGGATGAAAGAGATCCATGAATGAATAAGCCATCATACCTTGATTATAAAGCCTAGAAAGCTTGAAACAATGGAGTCTTGGCCTAGCTTGAACCCTCTTCTTCTTCTTCTTCACTTTCTAGAGAGAGAATTTCTTGGAGGGAATTAGGTTTCTTTGGTGAATTAAAATAATGATTTGGAATGACTAAATTAAGGGTCTAAAGTCTTTATATAGTTGGTCTAAACTAAGTTAAAACGACACCACTTAACCCCTAAATAAATTCAGAATGACTCATTATGTTTTCACTAACCAACTTACTGCCCCATTCACGAGATCCCGACTACGTGGCGTGGCTTGACCCATGGCCCGTACTGGTTGGGCGTGGGTTGGAATCTGTGGCATGAAACATGGGGCTTGACCTATGGAGCCCTACCACATGGCGTGGACCCATCCACCAGGCGTGGCTACTGCCTTAGGCAGATTCCAAGGAGGGCTCACCCACGCTACCCACCTAAGGGGTGTGGGTCCATCCACGAGGCGTGGGTGGCCTCGTGGGTGGAACTATTTTTGGGCAGTCATAGGGTCCTCCTCAAGGACCCATGGTTGGTCCTTGGGGGGTCATACCTTGACGTTATAACCCGAAATCCTTCATTCTAAGTACGGAGAGTTATATCTACGATTTTAACCCTCACGTCAAGCTTTAGTTTAGCCTACTAGTTTTTGGGGTGTTACACATAGACATACCAATAGAGACATTAACATACACAGACAATAATCACCAAGATACCACATTTTTTGATAATTTAACTTGTGCCCTTATCGTAAAGAAATCACTTTGTTCACACAGAATAGGAATTTTAGTTAGGGACTCAGTAGACACTCACACTAAGAATTGAATTCAGTACAGTTTATGCAAAATATCATAGGCTTGCCCTTATTTTCTATACTTTTATTTTCCAAACCGTTACACTAGGATCACTATAGGACTTTCTTAGCTTGTAACGTAGGCTCTGGGTCAGGTGTGGTTTATTTGGATATGAAGTGAGTTTTCTACCCTACTTGACATTACATAGGCTATTTTCCTCTTTTACAACTCATTTTGGCATCATCTTATTTTTCCTCTTCTTCGTATTATTCATTGAAGCTAGGGTGTGACTTTGACTTGATTATTTGCTTTACTTAACTTTTTGTTCATCTTTTCATTAAGATTTTCATTCTTTTGTCTTTATGTTCACTTACACCTGTCACGACTCAAGGTAGCCCCTAGGCGTAACATGGCGTATAAGACCCCGAGAGGCCTCGTACAAGCCACTTAGAATTCATCATACAAGATAATAGAATAAAGAGATTAAAAGAAAATTTCAATACATCAAAGTTTTATGGAGAAAAGCAGAAATCTAAACATCGTCTCAAAGCCATCTAGGACATAAGAATGAATCTGGACGTAGCCCGTACATCATAATCCAAAACTGAAATAAGGAAAGACTGGAAAAAAAATGTTCAGTCCTCAAAGCATGAGGACTCACCAAACCTTGGAATCTCCTCAAAGAAGTCTAGCCACGAAACTGAGAACCTTGATTGTCGGACCCTACATTTGGGGAAATGTAGGCAAGAGAATGTGTTAGTACAAACATGTACCAAGTATGATAGTCATGCATAAAAACATATAAAGTCATGCCAAAAAGGGACATTTTCATGAGCATGCAATGATCAAGCTAAAACATGAATCTTGAATGTTAGAAAACATAAGTCATAAAACATGATCAATGCAGATGAATGTTATCTTAAACATGTCTGGGATAATTCCTTGAAGTAACCTTGATTCATCTTAACTTGCTTGTGGGAAGTAGCCTTAACCGACATATAAGACCATGTGATCTATTAACATGAAATCCGGTGACTCTCACACCGAAAAGGGGTGTCCTACTTGCTAAGGTAAGGACCATAAACTAATAGCTTATGTGGATCAATTGGCTAATGTCTATTTAGACAATCCTATGTTGGTACATAGTTTATGGGACATGGGTAATCGCCACTTGTCCACTCGGTAATAAGCTTAACTTCCACGGAATAGTTCCTAATCATATTCATCTTAGCTCTTAAAGGAACATGGGTAATCTCCTCTTGTCCTTACATCATGTGACGCGGGTAATCGCCTCTTGTATTTCAATTAGAAAGCATGGCTAATCGCCTATTGCCTCAACATTAGAATAACTCCTTAGCATTGGTTCATTTTAGGTGAGAAGACCTTTCAACCCTAAGAACCCTTATTTTGTGAGAAAACCTTTCACAATCATGCTTTCATGTGTATATGAGAAATCCTTTCAACAACACAACAATAACAACATCATATTGATACTTAACTCTCAAAGCATCCATAAAATATTTAAATAAATTCCATAAGAACATGCTTGATTTCATTAACTGTTCTTTCATAATCCAAAACCCACATCATATGATCAATACTTGGAAAACATGGGAATTACGTGGGTTCATGGGGGGATCATCATAAAAACATAAGATTAACTCAATTAATGGATAAAAGATCATAGATCAATCAATTAGATCAATAACTAAAAGAACCCATAACATAGAAGAAAAACCCAAACTCAAACTTTGAAAATCGGAGAAGTTGGGAACTACATGGAGGAAAGGGCTCCATGGATGAAAATCATCATACCTCAATGCCAAAAGCTTGCCTTCAATGGAGAAATTGGAGACTTGACTTGAAATTCTAGGTTGGACCCTTCTTCTTCAAGCTTTCTAGAGAGAGGAATACTTGCTCTTCTTTTGTAAATTTGAGAGAATGATTTCAATTGGGAAATTTTGGGGTTAAAAACACTTATATAGGGGTTTTGGTGAAGGGTAAAACGACATAGTATTAGACTAGAATAATTAGGAAAAACCCAAAAGCCCCTGAGAAAATAACTACCGATTCAGTTGACGGTGGGGACCTACGGTACGTGGGTCCACCTACGGACCATCCTTTCCCTCCGTCGATTGGTTCAAAAGCTGTTGATTTTGGACCTCAAACGATAGGACCCACCCACGGGTCGTGGTCCAATCGACGGGCCGTGGGTCCCAACCATGGTCCTCAACGTTTGACCTCAAAATATTTCTAAGTCCGAGACTTACCTACGAAACCTATTTATGGCTCGTGCATTGAACGAAGGACCGTCCTGGTGAACCGCTGAAAAATAAAGAAAACTTGACATTTTAGAAAAACCAACTGGCCAACCACAGCCACCACCTACGGTCTGTCGTCCCACCCACGGACCGTCGGTGGTGTCGTCAGTGCTGACACCAGATCTATGAAAATTGCAATTTTCCTGCCTTTTAAAATCTGAGGTGTTACAACACAATTCACAGATATTTTTGCACAATACTTTTCTTTTCCTTACACACAAATTTTTTCATACCCCTTTCTTTTCTTGTTTTCCTCTATAATAGACACCCTCAATTTAGAGTTTTACCATGAGTTGAGCTGCAAGATATCCTAGGGGGACCAGGGCAAAAATCAAGGTGAACAAATCTGAAGTAGCCACCCTCAACTTAGAATTTTAGTTTGAATTAAGGTACACAATGTCCAAGGAGGGACCAGGGCCAAAGCAGAGTTTACCAATTTACTCGGGGAATGTAAATTGGGTGAAATTAAAGATTAGTCTTCTTTAGGCTCAAACATTTGGATTGGAGGGAGCAATTTATTTATTTGGTTGGTTGTTTTTAGGCTTAAGTGGACTCATTTTCAACAATGGCCTATGATCAGTTCCTAATTCAGCGCTTAAATCATCATAGCAAGACTAACGGGGTAAGTTCTAGATTGACACACACCATAGGAATATACAAACATCCTCACACACACATGGCACCTTGTTCTACTATCAAATTATCAATGTATCTAGTTCATGTTATAGCTTAAGTCACGTTGTCTAATCGATTCCTATCATGTCATTCAAATATTCTACACATTCAGATTATCAATTACACAAATATAGCACATATCAAAATTTGGAGGGGTGTCAATTTGCATGCTCTTTTGTCATCATGCTTTTCATTCTAGTCTACTTCTACACTTATAAAATCCTAAACATGTCGGTTCAACATAAATTAAACAACTCCTTGGGAAAAAGAACAGAGGCAAGAAAACCCCAAGGAAGGATTGTGAGTTGGGTTACTCAGACTTCACCCTTACACTCACAATCCGTTCAACCCTTCCCCACAAGAAAAACAATGCAATGCCCCCAATGCATAAATAAAATTTAAAACATAGGGTGAGACAGTCGATGGCGCGTAAGAGCCGAATACCAATCAAGAAATGGGTGGGTCCGGTTGCCCTGAACCCACTAGATCAACATTTGTGGCACCGTTAGTGACACCATCCACACTAATCAGAGGAGAACCACCAGTAGTGCCCCTCGTACCAATCATAGGAGCACCATCAGGAGTGCTCCCCGAACCAGATGCTCGAACAGCCAACTCTCTCAATCTAAGTTGTCACATCTCCTCATCAATTATCGACTGGTACTGCACCACCTCAAACTTCTCCCTCTCTTTCTTCCTCTTATATCTTCCTCCGTATCAATAGTATGCTCAAAAGGTCATATACACTTTCCAGCCACACGAGGAGGGTCAAGAGTAGGCTCATCCTCACCAAATAGAGCATTGATGACCACAACTCCGCCATCATCCTCAAGGGGAGGCTCTGGTATAGCAGAGCCTATGATAGACAATGCATCTATGTCAGCCCGGAGGTGCGCTAACTCTATCTTGAAGGTAGTTAGATCAACAGTTGGCCCAAGCTGGGGTCTATCCAACATCCATAACTTAAAAGCATCAATCCTCTAATGCATTTCCTGTATTTTCGCCTGAAGAGCATGTTCAACCCTTTTCACAAATTCCTCCACAGTCTTCTTCATCCACGGCTGAATATGTTGCAATAGAGTCGTCATTTGAGTCTCAAATTTTTGGACTCTGGCTAGGGAAGCAAAGTGAACCCTGTAGTGGTAGGAGCACGTGGTGTGCTCACAGCCGGGCCAAATGAAGTTAAAGGTGTGGCAGTCACATCAAGCACCTCAGTGGAGGAAGGAATGGTGTCCTCATTGGTCTGCTCGGAAGCAAGTGTATCGTCCATAGGCGGCTAGTCAAACTGAATACCCCTCCATGATGCGGTGGGTTTTTCCTCATCCCGAATCAAGCCTACTTCTACCGTCTTGGTCACGTCAATCAGCTTATCAACACCCCAGACTGGAACAGTGGCCTCTCTACATAAATGAAAAATCCAACGGAAATGGAAGTGTGGTCTTCTCCCAGAATGCTCTCTTATGAATCTCAAATATCAGTATCCAGGAAAAATCTATCTCATACCCCGCCATCAAACAAGAAAGCATCACCACTCGATCCCAAGTTATCATGTTGTCTTCCATCGTGGGAGACAATCTGGCCCGGACAATAGACCACCAGAACTTGGCCGCAAAATTTAGAGTCGAATTTTAAGAGGCAAATTCAAGTCTAGGACCTACTGTGTGCTCACTCCCTCATCAACAATATACCTAGCTACCCAGTGTAGCAAGGTCTCTCTCTACTCAGTATCTTGCATGGCGGCTCTATTCTCTACCACCCCCATCTTGTATTCATACTCAAATGTGTTAATCAGCTGAGCATGTGAGGATTCGTAAATAAAATGGCATACCGTGTCCTCAGATAAGGCAATGAGGATACCCCACGCCAGAGTAGTCAATAATGGGGGCTGAGTCAAAACCATAGCCCTTGAAGGTAGAGCATTATTCAACATGGTTGTGTAGGAAACATAGAACTCCCTAACAATTTCCGAACTATACTTTCCCGGAATCTCTGCCATCCACTCACACTTGCGCTTCTTAAATAACTCATGTACAGCCGGCATTGTGTGAAGGATACCTATGACAACTCGTCGCTCCTCAGTAATGGGTTGGGAAGGCTTTTGCTGGGAATTCGGGTGTACCCCATCTGTGAAAATCTAGATCATACACACCATGTATTCAGCTTAGTGGAAAGATGTATTGGCTTAACTCATGCGTTAAGTGGATCGTGTGCTTCTCCGGTCTCAGTAGCGTCAGAAGCTAATGCGGGAAATGAGATTGAGCGAGAGCAGGATTAGGATTCCTTACTGCTTTCTCTTGTACTCTGTGCCCCCTCCTCAAACTGGGAGGCACCATCATGGCTATGGGACTGCTCCCCCTCCAACACCGGGACAATTTTGAGTTGTTTAGCTTATTTTTGTGTAGTTTGGGTGCCGTAGGAGAGCCCTTGGTGGTCCCCGGATTGAATTCTGACCCACTCGACTCTACATCGATAGGCTATCAATAAGTGTATGAGCCGAGGGTGCATCGGACTTGTACTTCCACTTTTGTTGGTATTTTTGTGCTTTCTTTGGCGCCATAGTTCCTGTGGAAGACTTGTTAGTAGCCAAAGCATAAAAAGCAAAACAAGAAAAGAAGAAAAGAAAACTACAAAACCAAAAGAAAACTAAAAATGAAATTTCAGGTGTACTTTATTTTTTTGGGACCTAAGTTTGGTTCTTACAGGCCGTAGAAGCATCTACGGACCGTAGGACCCAACAATAGTTAAGGAAGTCAAATTTTAAGTCCCAGAAGTTGGAATGACGATTCACCAGTACGGTCTGTCAATTATACTATGAACCGTAAGCCAAACCGTCATTCTAAACTTAGGCTATTGGTTTGTGCCTCTGAGTGGTGGGACCCTGATCTACGGTCTGTAGGTTTCCCTACGACCCGTAGATTGAAGTCGTCAACTCCACTTTTGTTATAGATCAAGCCCAAAATTTTTCAACATCAATACATCCTAACAACTTCAAGATCATTCATTTCAACACATATTTATGTATTCCTTCATGCCTAGGGTTTAGCCATGCGTTTAATCACAACAACAAATAGTCAAATCACAACCCTAAGTCAAGAACACAATTAGAATCCTTTATTCACATGGTTAACACAAAATCGACGACACTTACAATATTTTCATCTATAGGGTGCATGTTAGCTAATATGATCATACTCAACAAGCAATGTATACCCAAGGTCAAGTAACAACTCTTAATTTCAACTAAAAATTTAATCACTTTGGTTCAAAATCAGTACCTTCCAGAATAAATGAGTGCGTACGTTAAAACTTGACAACCAACTTGCTAGAATCCGGACCCGCGACATTTGATTATTAAGAGAAGAGAATTTGAGGAATTTAAGAAACGGAGAAGAAATTGAGAAGATAAGAGAGGGGGAGATTATATAATGGATTGTGGGATTTTGAGGGGTTGGAAATGGAAGTGAAAAGGTGGAAATTTGAAGGAGTAACTAATTTTAAGAGTTGTAACGGTTGGGAAGAGGGAAATGGGGAATGAATTTAAAAAGAATGGTTTTATTTTAAATTGAGTCGCGGGTCGGGTCTTTTATTTAGCACTGACTTGACCTACAAAACCCTGTCGACGTTCCGTAGTAAGACCGACGGTTCATAGATGGGTTCCATCATTTCTTTCTACACTTAGTAAAATTTAGAGAACATATTGGGATATACAATTGCGGACTATGGACCCTTGAATGAATGTGGTTCTTACTGTGCAACCGTAGACTTAAAGCTACAGTAGTATTTGGACATTAGATTCTACGGATGCCATTTACGGTCCGTTGAATGAACGGAGAATCGTTGAGGGGAACCGTAAAACCAGTCCTTGAGGACTTACCTGACACCAAGATTATACGGATCAGAACTACGGTCTGTAGGTTGCCCTATGACCTGTAGGTCCAAACCGTAGAACCTTCTGCACTTTATAATTTTCCAGATTTCTCTTTATTTCCTGCACATGTAGCAAACATTAGGACTTTTTTTTTACATTATCTTGACTCTTTCTGGACACGAGCCCTATACAACCCTAATCTATCCAAAAACTAGAATTCAATAAAACATTAAACTCATTAGAAAATCTTTCGAAACATAAAAATCACTAAAAATCTTTTAAATTGGCTAGATTTACATCTTGGGTTGCCTCCTAAGTAGCGCTTGATTTAACGTTCCGGCATAATACAGACCCGTTGATTACTCAGACTTCATCAAGATTCCATTATTCGATCACCTCTTTGACTTCTTTCGATTGATCCAAGTAGACTTTGATCCTTTGACCGTTCACCTTGAATCTTGTTCCTTCCTCATTCTCTAGTTCAATCGCTCCATGTGAAAACACTTGTACCGCTTTGAATCGCCCCGTCCACTATGACTTGAGCATGTCAAGAAACAAACGCAACCTTGAATTGAATAGAAGTACCCAATCACCGGGAGAAAATTCATGTTTTTCGATCTTTTGATCATGGTACCTCTTTATCTTTTCCTTATAGAAGGATGAACGTTCATACACTTTTAGGAGAAACTCATGGAGCTCATTTAACTTATTCAATCTTTAAATTGATGTGGTATCCCAATCTAGATTCAGCTTCTTGAGTGCCCACATCGCTTTATGCTCTAACAGTATAGACATATGACAAGACTTCCCAAACGAAAGTTGATAGGGAAACATACCTATAGGAGTCTTGAATGCAGTGCGATAGGCCCATTAAGCATCATCAAGTTTTCTCGAGCAATCAGTTTTGTTCACATTCAAAGTCTTTGCAAGAATTTGCTTAATTTCTCTATTTGATAATTCGACTTGCCCACTAGACTGTGGATGATAAAGAGTTGCTACAATATGATGAACACCATACTTCTCAAGAAATGCCTTGAACAGCTTATTACAAAAATGGAAAGCTCCATCGTTAATAATCTCCCTTGGTGTACCAAATCGGGAGAAGATATTCTTTTTCAGGAATGTGGTGACACTCTTCCCTTTATTGTTTGAAAGCGCAACAGCTTCCACCCATTTAGAAACATAGTCAACCGCCACAAGTATGTACTTCATCCCATTCGAACTCACAAAGGGACCCATACAGTCAAGGCCCCAAACATCAAACAGTTCAATCACCAAAATATGAGTCAATGGGAGTTCTTTTTTCCTAGAAACACCTCCTTCTACTTGGCAACGATCACAAGAATTGAAAAAATCATGAGAATCTTGGTGGATAGTAGGCCAATAATACCCACACTGCATGCTTTTATGAGTAGTCCGGATACCACAATGATGGCCACCAATAGGAGACGAATGGCAGGCCTCCGATATACTTATCATCTCTACCTCAAGCACACAACGATGAATAATCCCATCAGCACAGACTCGAAACAAATAAGGCTCTTCCCAGAAAAACTTTTTCACATCAGATATCAATTTTATTTGTTGGTGGAATGACTAATCTGAAGGTACCACATCACTTGACAAATAATTAGTAAAATATGCGAACCAAGGGATAAGATCAAAAGAAGTAGCCAAAACTTGTTCGTCTGGGAGCGTATCATCTATCACAACTCCATCAGCTAACTTTAACATAGCCACTTTCCTCTAATATGGACAAGTGATCAGCCACTTGTTTTTATGTCCCCTTTTTATCTTTCACCTCAAAGTTGAATTCTTGCAGCAATAGTACCCATCAAATCAGTCTCGATTTTGCATCCTTCTTTTCCATAAGATACCTCAATGCAGAATGATCAATGTGCACAATGACTTTAGTGCCTAGAAAATAAGATCTAAACTTTTCAAAGGCGAAGACTACAGCAAGCAATTCCTGCTCAGTGACTGTGTAATTCTTTTGAGCAACATTCAAAGCTTTCCTTGCATAATAAATGGGATGAAGAATCTTGTCTCGCCTTTGCCCTAATACTACGTCATGCTCCACCCTACTTGCATCGCACATAACTTTGAACGGTTTTCCCCAATCCGATGAAATAATGATTGGGGCAGAAGTCAACTTTTCTTTCAGCCCCTTAAATGCTCTCAGACAAGAATCATCAAACTCAAATTTAATCTCCATTTCGAGCAGTTTGCACAATGTGTGTGCAACTTTTGAGAAATCTTTGATAAACCTATAATAGAATCTTGCATGCCCTAGAAAACTTCTAACACCTTTTACATAGATAGGTTTGTGTCAACTTTTCAATAACCTCGACCTTTGCTCTATCAACCTCAATACATTTTTAGAAGATCTGGTGGCCTAGAACTATGCCCGCTTTTACCATGAAGTGACACTTCTCCAAGTTTAGTACCAGATTATATTTTTCACAGTATTTCAGAACATCACTCAAATGCATCAAGTAATCATCAAACGAGTCACCAACCACCCAAAAACCATCCATAAATACCTGTATCGTATCTTCCACCATATCGGAGAATATAGACATCATGCAATGTTGAAAAGTTGTCGGTGCATTACACCACCCGAATGTCATCCTCTTGTAAGCAAACGTCCTGTAAGGACAAGTGAAAGTAGTCTTCTCTTGGTCTATCGGAGCTATAGAGATCTGATTGTAGCCCGAATACCTATCTAGAAAATAGTACCAACCTTTTCAAGCAAGACAATCTAACATTTGGTCCATGAACAGCATTGGGAAGTGATCTTTCTCAGTCCATGCATTCAACTTGCGATAATCCATACAAACCCTCAAACCAGTAACAGCCATCCAACCACAGTGATTCCTCCCTTCTTTGGTACACATTGAACTGGACACACCCAATTACTATCAGCGATTGGATATACTACCCCAACATCTAACAACTTCATAATTTTCTTCTTCAAAACCTCTTTCAGGGCGGATTCATCATCCTTTGGGGCTCAATACACGGTTTACTATCAAGCATGAGTTGAATCTTATGAGAAAAAATACCTGGTGGAATACAAATAATGTCAGTAACAACTTTGTTCTTGAAATTTACAATTTGAAGTTGAAATAAAAGTGAGTGTTGCTTATAATTGCTTAATTTCATATCACCGATGGCTACTTTCATGAAAGGTATATTTTTTTATATTTTGTGATGGGTGGCTAAAATGCCAAAGTGTAGGAGGTGCAATATGGGGTTGGGTGTTGATGTAATGTAGTGGGTATTGTGTTTTGCTCTATTTTGTTGTTGTTCATCCTTGGATTTGGGCTAATTAGCATGGGATTAACTTGTGGGTTAAGGTTGCAAACTAAATCCTATTTCCAATCTCTGATTGATGCTCGAAAGAGATTGATTGCAGTGGGTAATTAGTTTGATACTTGCAATATAGGTTTGATGTCTATAGTTTGTTTGAAAGAGGGATTATGGGTCGGATCTATTTTTCCTGATTCTGCTCAAAAGAGAGAATAGTGTAAGGTATTGGGTTGTTTAGTTATGCACATAGATGAGACCGAAATGAGATTCTATGAACCGATGCTATGAGATCGAAAGAAGATTAGTGTCATTGAATATGACCTAGCCTATCCATGAACGTTTAGTACTATTGAGCAACACAATTACCCCTATGTGATATCGATTTTCAGTCCTCGCATCTCTAAAGCAAAACTAAATAGTCTAAGTCCACTAACTATATTAGCATGTACCTAATTAGCATCCAAGCGATTACCTCTGCATTATTCAATTTCCAGGTACGTATCCAACTTTTTTGCATTTGTTGGTGGATGAGAAGAACCATCAAACCAGCCAAAAGGACCTTTCCATGAACAAAAATTCCAAAGTAGAATTTGCATGGAGAAAAATTGGAACCATCCAATTTTGTGGAGAGCAAATCGTGTGAGGATAATTGTGAATGAATAGACAAAGTACAACCGAGAAATAAAAATAAGTTACATGATACTTGTGCAAAGAAAAAAAGAGACAAAAGGAACGTAGGAAGGTAGCAAAGTAACTCTGTAGAGAAAGCAGAGAGCACGGAAAAAAATATTAAACGATGGTTCTTAATACTATGCTAAAGGGACGTAATATTTTTTGAAATAGTATTCTATATTAATTTAATGATACAATAGAAAATAAATGCGTATAGTTATACAATTGTAGGGTTAGAGTTCTATTCAAGGAAGGAGTATATATTGTTAGAAATGTATATGTAAATCAGACCTATTATAAGAAAGAGTATATTTTCTAATCACTATACAATCATAGCTTTGCCTAAAATATATAAATGCATTCAGAGTGGTTTATCATATCCCCACTCAATGATGTAGGTGTGAGTTCAATCTATATAGACAATTGGAGGCTTGGAAGACAATAATCTTGTTATTAACCCTGTAAATCAACAGCTAGATAAATAAACTAGTCGGGAAAATCAAATGTTTTACATGATTGTCAAACAAAGTTATAACCCTGGAATCTCTCTCAAATTGTGATTACAACGTTTATTTGTTTTTTCTGTCTTTAAATTTTACTCATAGAAATAATTAAAATTCAAATTTCTCTCTAGGTTAATTTAATATTTGTTAAATCACAAGTCTTTGGGTAAGATATTTAGACTAAACCAATCTGTACTACTTGGATGACCGCATACACTTGTGGCCTGTGGGTGTGTGTGTGTTGGGAGTCGGAACATTTTCAGAAAGAAAGAAAAACATTCTTTTTTAAACGGAATAAAAAGGAAAGTAAGACGAACAAATTAAAAGGAAGAGAGTAGTTATTAGGTCATATATATGAAAATCAAATCCATGAGAAGCGCAATTACATAAAATTTGTGCGTACTAAGAAAAGTAAATATGTGAAACATTTCACTTACAAATGACTGATAATTTGTAACACTGAAGTGTAAGTACCTACAACCATAATGGCTATGCCCATTATCACAATCCCCACTATAAATACTTGCTCAAATCCTACTCTTTGATAAATCCCAGAGATCTTCAAGAAGCACAAACATGGTAGTACTATGGAAGCTGTAACACTCAAAAATGCTCCAACAAGTGACATAAGATATCCAAAAAAGGGGATAACTAATGCTACAATGACAGTACTAACTACTAAAGCTGTTCTTATAAGTAGGCTGCATACCCTTGTGTTGTAATGAAATGGAAGTTGATTTTCAATACTATTTTCTAGTGGTTTTATCATCAAGCTATACTTTGCAATTGGATTGACTAGTGTGGTGTAAATTGCAACTTTTGAGCTGATTTTATTGGTGGGGAGGTTTAAGGTTATTTGGGAAAGTACACTTGGACCAAACATGAGATATCCAACAATAGCCATTGATGCATAGCTGATGGTGCAAAGTAGAAAGCAGACAAACATCACCTGCAAATAATGATTTTTAGCAACAAAATTAATTAGTAGGTACTACTCAGCATAAAAGACAAAAACTAACAAAGTTTATGTTCGATACATACATTATGACCTAATTGTGGAAATATTTATGTTTTTCTTGATCATATAAATATAATATTTTAATTCCAATAATAAGTCATCCGAAAAATAATCTAATTCCTATAAGTATAATTTTTTTAGACTATGAAAGTCACCTAAAAGATAATTACAAATTATAATTACTTCATCAGTCTCAATTTATGTGGCATACTTTTCTTTTTAATCCGTCTAAAAAGAATATTGATTTCTATAATTGAAAACAATTTAACTTTAAAATTTTAATTCAACTCTTAATAAAATAGTTTATAGTCACACAAATAATAATATTGTACACCAAAAATTTCAAAGGCTAGTACCACATAAATTGAGATGAAAGGCGTAATTCATATAGTTAGTGAATTTAGTAACATTGTAAATAAAATCAACAACATGCTACAACAAGTTAAACTACATAGTAGTAGTGTAAAGTTCATTTACACCGTTAGTGTATATATTAAGTAAACTCCCTTTGAAAAGTAAAGCAGACGACATGTGAAATTATACTAAAAATAAAAAAAAGTGATGTTACCTTAGAGAACTTTTTTGGATTTATCATGGAAGTATATAAGGTTGGGAAAACAGGATGAGCACAATAACAGAAGGCATAGAGGCTAATAGCAGTTGGCATCCCTTTCCAATTAATAAAGTGAGTTTGACTTGTTTGAAATCCAATGCCATCAAATAAAGCAGCCCATAAAATAGATCCAAGTAAGACAATAGATGCGAGCACTCCACTTGCAGATATATAAGAAAGGATGCTCATATTGTTCAACCAAACTGTAGGAAGAATAATAAGACTTATAATAATCACAAAACATTGTTTTCCAGCAAGTCCAAATATTTGGTCTCCGAATAAGTTTTGCAAGTTATCCCCTTCTAAAATCAAGAAACCTGTTACAACCATATAAAGTTCAACGTTCATCGTCGTGGAGACAAGCATTCTTCCCATAGTTCCAAAGGCGCGTTCCCCGATGTCAGGGTAATTTCTTATCGTTGGATCAATGTCCATGCATCTTTGAATTAATAAGGAAGTGTAATAGGTTGAGATTGCGATAATGAAGAGAAATACTAAGCTTAACCATCCTCCTGATGCTAATGCGTAAGGTACTGAAAGTATGCCAACTCCTGACCAAAAACCATCTAATAGTTACTCCCTCTTTTTCTTTTACTTGTCACTTTAGTAAACATTAAAAAAAAAAAAAAACTTTGGTCCAATTTTTTTTGTTAATTTTGAAAACACATGATACATAAAAGGCACTATTTAAATTGATCTCACTTAATGTCTATATTTTTCAATTTTAAATATACATAAATAGACACTTAAAATTGATATAAAGCATATATTCTATATTATGTTACGTAGGATTCGTATGTCTACTTATTCAATTTTATATATTATTTAAATATCTATAAATACACACCTAAAATTTTAAAATATATATATACAAATACTAACTAAACCAAATTTATGTACAAATTATGCCTTTGAAAAACTAAGATTACTATATAGTAGTGATAATAGTACGTATGTCAGTCAATTCTGACGGAAAAGAAGCAAAAATAGTAGTAATATACTAAGACATGTCTCAATCAGCCAATAATCGAAACCTTGAAAAGATAAATTTATCTTTTGTAGTTGTCAAATTAGGTATAGGTGCCAATTGCAAAATATCAATACGACTAAAAAAACAAAACAACAAACAAACAGAATGGCACAGAAACAGCAGATATGATTAGGAAGGTGCTATTTGACACAACCCATATTTGGCATAATCTGTCACATGAACTTATGAAAAAAAAAGTCTGGTATATTTCCCTCGTACAAAATTTTCCTCCAAGACATAATTATAGTTATTGTAGAACCGTCAGGTCGCAAGTTAAAGTTTAGGCTACTGTGTTATTAAGAAAAAGATCTTTAATTAATTTTTATCATAACTTGGTACGTTGAGTGCTTTAACAACCTACGACTTTTAAACTAAAGAGTCACGCTCTTTAAACGCCCTATAAGAAGAAGAAAGAGGCTTAAGTCATCGCTTCCAATACGTGTAAATCACCTATAACACTATAATTATTAATTACTTACTTACTACATGAATATATATATTTCAAATGAACAATAATATTGGAACGAAAGAGTACATTTTTTGTAAAAAATAAATAAGTAGACAAATTGAAACAGTGGGAGTATGTATAACAATTGTTCCAAGATTACCTGAACATGCAAAAGGCTAATCACCCAAATAACAAAAAAGTGTAGAGCCAGCTCATCTCTACGCAACTTAAGACATTTTTTTTTAAAAAAACAAGGCCCCACCAGGCTATTTTATTAAATTAATAAAAGTCTGCATAATTACAAAATAAAAAAGGGCCAATGTAGTGCAATCAGCAAGCAAGGTTGAAATGAACAACTTGAACATTATTTCAGCCCCCAACATATTACCTATTTCCTTTTTTCCCCCAAACATATTACCTATACTCCCTATGTCTCAAATAATTTATCATTATTTTTAAAAATAGTTATTTTATATTATTTTTTATTTTCCTTAACATATACTTTTTAAAATTTTATCTTTAGTACTTAATAATTATTTATGAAAACTACAAATATCAATGGTATTGTCTATTGGTTGCCTCTAAGAATAAATATTCAATAAAAAAGAATTATATTTTAAAATATAAATAAGATTAAAATGGACAAATAAAATAAAATATTTATTTTTGGTAGTTCAGCCAGATAAAATAAAATGAAAGGTGTACATAATAACCTCTATCCCATTTGTTTTTGTTCGAAATTTAAATTTTTAAAAGAAAAGTCTATTGATCTCATTACATATAAAATAAATATTTAACAATTAAATTATAATATGAAAAGAAAAAAAAAAACTTTGAAGTCATTTGTTGAAAAGTAACCACAAAGAAAAAGATTTACCAGAGTGCAAGCGTAACTTTTTGAAAGAGAGAGTGAAGCAAAGATTTAAAGCATATGGTTCGAGATTTAAATTTATTTAAAGTTATTGAGTTTTAAACTTATACTTATACATATTTAATAATTTTTTTAATATAAATAAAGAATTTGGATCAAATTATGGGGATAGATCGAACCCACAATGAATAAGCTAGTTCCGCTTATAAATGAATAGAAGAAAAATAGAAACTAGTAAGAGAAGAACCTGACAAAGCATTGAGTCCATTGAAACAAGTTCTTGAAAAAGAAGTTGGTTCTGAAATAGTATTATCTCCAATTCTGCCATCATTGTTATAACAATTGTCATTGGCGTCTAGTAGACGCACTCTTATTTTTGAGGAGCCATCGTCTGATTTAGGCTCCATAATTAATTAACTCTTCTTCCTATGTTTGTTCTAAACTCAAATCAAATAGAAGAAGAAGAAGAAGTGGAGAGTTAGCACACTTCTTGTGGTTGAAAAGCAACCAGAATTGACTCTTTATGTGATAAGATATGACAATGCGTCTCAAGTCACGTGTAAACCTTTCAATTCAAAAAATAAAAAACAAAGCAGTCTTGCGTTTAAATAATTTTTTAATTTCAATTTTTCGCCTGACATATTAAAAATAAAGATTAAATTTAAATGACACTCCATATATTTGACATATCTTTAATTTAAGACCACCTGATTCAAAAAAAATCTTTTTTAAAAATGTTTAATGTCAAATAAAAGCTGGATGAATCGATTAAATATAGGAAGTAATAAAAATTGACATGGCTAAATCGATTATATGAATTAAATTACAAAGTTTTGCCAATACATATAATCTCATCTCAAACCAAATCCAATACAAATAAGAAAATTACTCTTAAAAGATTTTATATTTTATACAAAATATAAGACCTAGGATAACTGTGTGACGAAAATATATTCTGGATTATTGATTGTCAATTAAAAAGAAAGAAAGAAAAAATACTACTACCACGTCTGCCTTGTTTTGTTTTGTCCCCTTGTATTTTTGCATGATGGTGCAGAATATAGTACAAAATACGGGCAGAGGCTAACGTGGCAAACATATCTGCGGTAATCCCTGATTTTACGCAATTGGACTACTCTATCACCGTTAGGGGTCGCAAGATTTATGATTATCGGTAACCAATATAATCTATCTTTTATATATACTAGTTTACGTACGTGGGGTTTTTTAAAAATATAATAACTTTTAAATTTAAAAATAATTAATGCAAATTATTATTGAGTAACAAAGTGCATTTATAATCATATATAATATTTGATTTTATAAATACACTTAAGAGATAAGTGTCAAAAACACACTTAAACTATCCCCTTTAATTGAGTTTCATACCTAAACTATCACTTTTTAGTTTGAAAAACACACCTCAGTGGTGTGTAATGCACTCTCTCTTTTATTTGAAAAAACTTTGACACATGATATTCCACATGGATAAAATATTTCAAACAAAAATTAAATAATAAACTATTAATATTAATTAAAAATTAAAAATTAAAAAATAAAATTGAAATTATTTTTCTTACCCCCTCCACCACCTCCTCCACGTACCCCCCCCCAATCCTCCATCCTTTTTAAAAATAATTCTTTTATAAAATATTTTAAAAAAATTAATACTTCACCCTCGCCACTCCCAAAAAAAACCACCCACTCATTCTCCCTCACCCCCTCAAAAAAAAAAATTGATATTATTTTATTTTAAAAAAATAAAAAATTTACCCCATCCTATTTAATCCTCTGCTCCTAATTTTTATTTTTTTTACATTTTTCTCATTTTGTGTTAGATATGTACGTACATATATTTTTAGAAAAAAATATTCTACTAGTGTACCGAATATAACATAAATAAATAAAAAATTAAAAAAAGTCTTGCGGCAGCAAGTAAAAAATATTTTTGATATATATATATATATATATATATATATATATCTAACACAAAATGAGAAAAAAATTTGTAAGCGGAGGGTTAGATGGGGTGGGTAGAATTATTTTTTAAAAGAAATAAAATAATATCTAAATTAGTATTTGAGGGGGGGGAGGAGATGAAGTAAAAAGAATTAAATACTTTTATAAAAGAAATTTAAATAAAAATAAATAAATAAAATGGCCGGGAGGGTGGGGGGGTATGGGGGGGGGGTGAGAGGAAGTGATGGAGTGGGGTAAGAAAAATATTTACATTTTATTTTATAAAAGAAATATTATTTTTTTGGATAATAATTTTTAAATTTTAACTAATACTAATAATTTATTTAATTTTTGTCAAGGTTGAATGTTTTGTTCAGGTGGAGTGTGATGTGACAATTTTTTTAAATAAAAGAGAGAGAGTATTACACACACTATGATGAGAGTGGTATAAAAGAGAGAGGTGTGTTTCTCAAACTAAAACGTGATAGTTTAGGTATGAAACTCACATTTTTAATAGTTTAGGTATGAAACTAAAAAAAAATGTATAGTTTAAATATGTTTTTTACACTTATCTCTACAATTAATGCTAACAAAATTTTGCCATAATCTATGTGTGATGAAGTAATGTTCTTCAAAGACACCAAACATTATTTTTAATTTTTTTCCTTCTTTAAGTATAATATTGCACTTCACTGCATTCCTTAGTGGGTTGAAGATTAATAGTATATATGGTGTGTGTTAAATTTTTATTTGCTTTAATTCATTGATCAATTTAAAATCTAATATTCAAAATATTGATTCTACTTGTAGCTAAAATCTAAATATAATTTGCAAAGCATGTTCAATCTTGTAAAATAAGATGATTTTCATTTAATTAAATATAATTTCATAAAATAAAGATGCATAAAAAGATGAATTTTAGTGATAAATATAAAAAAAAATTACTATACTCAAATTAATATTATATCACATGAAATAAATTATTTTCAGTTCCAAGAAAAAATTGAAAGATGAAAAAAATGGATCATCTTCTATTCGTTAGATTTACTATAAGTCTCTTCTTTTATTTTATAAATTTTTAGATTTGTTTGACCTTTTTAAACTGTGTTGTACATTTTATTCTTTAGTAATACGTTTAAGTTAACGGTGGCAGATAATATTAGGATTTATTTTTCAAATTTTTAAATTAATTTTATATAAATAATTAATATATTATTTTAATATTAATTAGATAAACTTTAAAAGTTATAAACGTTACCAACATGATAGTATGAGTATAACGTGAAAATATATTTGACAATTAATTTCAACTCCATTCTAATTCAAAAATTTGAAAGTAATAATAACAATTATTATCTTAGACTTAAATATATATATATATATATATGAAACACCTCAAAAATATTTTTCACAAAAAAACTCATAATTACTCGAGAATGAAAATTTAAAAATGATAAGAATAAAGTTGATAAAAATTAAATTTGAAAATAGCACTTTGCAGGTCATCATCCATTATAAGAAAATCTTCTCAGCTTGTTAGGTTGCTTAAGAAATAATAACTACACCACATATTGAGTTTGACTATATGAGTTCTCACTAATCTAAAACCTACTTTTATCAACAGAATTCATTCATTTTATTCCATCTTCAAATGTGATCTCTAGTATAGTAAGATAAACCATATATATTTATGAAATTGTAACGACCTGATTCCGTCGTTAGGAAAAAGCCAATGGGGAAAGAATTGAGGTCAGAAAACTTTTTTGTAGTAACTTGGAAATTCCTAGCCTAATCCAGATTTGGACGAAATCAGAGTCAGTGAGGTCTAGAGAAATCTAGTAACGAATGAGAGATCTAATTATTATTTAAATCACATGAGTAGATAGCTAAGATGTTACAGAACCCGTACGACTTTGCGGAATCGAATTCGGGCGAGTAGAACTCCGGAAACTGATCTTAGAGTGAACGAGTAGTTTTTGAATGTCATGGGTTGAAGGTGTGTTGTGAAATGGGGGTTTGGAACTCTAAATTCGACTCTCTGTTTCCGTGCAAACCGCCATGGTGGGATTATTCCCGCCAGGGCAGGGCCGTTGTAGCGGGATAGGGTCCACCACAGCGGGACACACGCGACTTAAGTCAGAAATAAACCCCAAAAATATTATTTTCTGCAAGTTTCGTTCTTGAGAGCTAAGAGACGACCCAGGGGTATTTTTTGAAGGTTTTCCACCTCTTCTAACATTAAAGGTAAGGATTTTGCTCCCCTAATCCGTATTTCGATCCGTAGAACTTAGATTCTTGGGTAATTATTGTTGGGGTAAGGTTTTGATCTGAAGTTAATGGTGGAAAAACCTTAATTTGGGTATTGGGATCTTGGGTTTGGCCTAGGGTTGATGATTTCGATTGTAATCCGGGTAATTAGGCCTCGTTTATTGATCCTTGCATTAATTGTTGTTTGTAGACCTAGAACAAGCGCAAAGAATCCGGAAAGGGAAGAATCAAGTGCCTTAGGGGGATTCAAGCTTGGTTTCGAGGTAGGTGATTGTTTGATTTCATGTTTGTGTGATGTATGTTAGTATTTGCTTCATTGTAATGCATGTTGTTATGTGAATGTTGCACTATTGATCACACATAATGTAAATGAGTATGAATGAATGATTGTAAGCCATGAATCAACACTTGATTGTATGATTATGAGAATGTACATTGTGATTGTGATTGTGATTGTGGCCTGTTGAATGGATCGGGTGTCACGTTCTGATACACTTACTGTGATCGGATGTCACGTACCGACATATATATTGGAACGGGTGTCACGATCCGACACACTAACTTGGATCGGGTGTCACGATCCGGCACACTAACAGTTTGGGTATGGATTCAATGAGAGGACCAATGACTTATTATATATGTGTATTATTAAGAATGTGGAATTGTACATTGCTCCTGAAATGATAACTGATATTGTATATGTACGGTATATGTGTGTTTACTATGTTGCAACTGCTTATGTATGTTTCACTTATTTGGAATAGCCGCTTGATCCTACCAGTATTATTGAGACATGGCTGAGATTTAATGAACTGGTGCTTCAGTGCCCGACTCATGGACTTCCAGATAAGGTGATGCTGGAATGTTTCTATAGAGGCCTTGACTTGGTAAACAAAGGAGCGGTTGATCAACTTTCACAGGTGGTATAATGCAACAGCCCTATGCAATAGCGTCCCAACTCCTTGATTGCATGACTAAGACCAGCAGGGCATGATATACTCGCAAAGAACAAGTCTCTCCTCTTACTTGTAAAATGACACAAGCACAGATCAAAAAGGATCAAGAGAGACCAAAGCATAGCAATAATGATGACCTAGTTGGGTATCTTAGCCAAAAGTGTTAGGGAATTTGAAGTGTTATACAATGAGGAGGTAAACTTCCTAGCTGACCAAGGAAGAGGTGATCGTGAAATTTACCCAAGGACGGGTGGAAATAAAGGTTGGAAAGAAAGAGAGGGTGAGAAGGATAGGTATGTTCCTCCTCATTAGCGTCAAAAGCTCAAGGATTCTGAGTGTGATCGGATAGAAGATATGCTTTCATGCATTCTCACCGAAATTGAAAGGTCCAACAAAGTGTTGAAAGAGATGAAAGAGGACGTTTTGACTCTCAACCAAACAGTGACCTTTCACTCAGTCTTTATCAAGAAGCTGGAGACCCAAATGGGTCAAATTTTGTCTCATCTAAACCCAAGACAACAAGGGGGGTTTCCTAGTGATACTATGGCAAACCCCAAAAATGAAGCTTGAATGGGTATTTGCGTCATGCCACAACATTAACTAAGGCGCTTCTTCGGAGGCAACCCAAGTTTTTAATGCTTTGTGTTTACTTTTGAATAATGGGTGTTGATTGTGCAGGTTAAAAAGTGGAGTGTGTTTGAGAATGTGCAGGTTGACGAGCCAAGAGTCCAGTCGGCGACTCGCTGAAGAGGTCGGCGAGCCCACTTGGACCGCCGTTGAATCCATAAAAATCTGAAGTGGAAATCTGTAAAACTCGACGAGCCAATGGATGAATCGGCGACTCGCCGAACAGGTCGGCGAGCCCAATTTTATCCGTCATTTGGACCCCCAAATTAACTAGAGGTCCTATAAAACTCGGTGAGGTAAGTTACCACTCGGCGCATCACCGAGTGGTTTGGCACGGTCGACTAATATCGCCGAAAGGGCCGCGAACTGAAAGGTTTTAAAAAGTCAAATGGTTTAAATTTTCAAAGTCTTTTGCATTCTCTCAATTTAAACCCCGTACTCTCTCACCCGCACTCTAGATTTCCATATTTTCCTATTGTTATAGCTTTTTGTTCTTTGATCTCGTGTTTGGATTTTGATTACATTGCCACCTAGCATTTCAAATTCTTCATTCGGCATTTAAGGTTGGTTTTCAGAACCCCGAACTCTAGTGTAGAAGTTGAACTTGAATGTATTTGGTAAAATTTTGTTGTTGTGTGTTGGGCTTGTGATTGAATCGTGTTTTGATGTGTTGGATTGCCAATTTTGTATTTCAAAATTGTGCCTATTTGCTTAAAATGATGATTCCCTGAGTTTTGTGCGTTAAAATTGATCATAAATTGTTGGGTTGTGGTTAATGTATGTTGGGTCTTGTTGGGTAAAGTCTGAGTAACCCCCAAATTGTGCCAAGTGACGTAATTTGTCTAATGATAGAGCGATTGACATCATTCTTAAGGGCAAAAGTCGTCAAAAGGCCATTTTTAGCAAAATTGGGGGAAGTCAGAGTACCCCGGAGGCATGGGTCATGTATGAATTTCATAATGTGTGTGTTTGATTTTGTTTTCGGGGGCTGCGGGCTTGATTTTGGGAAACAGGGTTGAAATTTGGCACGTTGGGCAGTTTGGCGAGCTGGGTCGAGCTCGCCGAACCGTTCGGCGGTTCGCCAACGTCTCCCTTGATCGCCTTTAATTTCGTATTTTGGCTAGGTTAGAGTCTGTAACTTTCGGCGGGAAGCCTGAGCTCACCGAGTTCACTCGGAGACTCGCTGAAAGTCTCCCTTGATCGCCCTTTCTGCGCCCCTAACCCCTAAAACACACTGTTAATTTTAACGGGCAAGTCTGAGCTCGCCGAGTGATGTCGGTGATTTGCCGAAGGGCCCTGCGCATCACCGACCTGTCATTTTTCTGGGAATTTTTCAGGCCAGTCCTTTCGGTGAGCTCGATCTGGCTCGCCAAAGTGACTCGGCGACTCACCAATTTGTTCGGTGAGTCTTTCTGCAACCTAATTCTACATTTTTCTTGAAATTTTTCTAACTCTTTTCGATGTGTTTTGCAGATATGGCTAGGACAAATTGGGATGAAAGTGGAATGTCGCTCCGCAAATGAGCACGGGGCATCGTAATCAATGAGGGAGTTGTTGCTTCCTCCAAAAAAGGCAAGAAAGCACCTCCGAAGGGAGGCAAGAGCAAGGGCAAAGAGCCCGTAGTTGAGATACCGGAGCACAACTCCGGCAGTGATGGGGATTCTTTTGAGTCTCAAGCCTCATTCTCTGAGCCTGAGGATGAGCAGTCACTTCATTCCCGGCAAGCAGAGATTCATGCAAGGGTTCGCCAAGATCCGTCTAGGATCCTGGAGTCTACCCCTCCTGCTGATGATACAGTGCCAGCTCCGGCACAGACGGTGGTTCCAGCACCACCAGTTCAGGGTCCTCCTCCCCAGTTAATCAACAGGCTAAAGGCCGAGGGACTGCAGACTATTCTTGAAGAGAAATGCTTATCCACGGATGGAGTAATAGATAGGTACCCTCTTGTGTGGGACATACTTAGGTACCACAGGTTCAGCATATTCACTAGGCCCCGTGGCCCCTACATTCCCACCTGGGTCTGAGAGTTCTATACGACATACGGTGATCTAGTACCCCAGGGGAAGAAGAAGTCTAGTGCCTTCAGACCTGTGGAGTCCGTGGTAGTTTGGGGGAAGACAGTGGGATGCAACAGTGATCATATCAATGATGTCCTTGACAGAGCTACATGGTTTGAGCATGATTATGAGGGCATGACTACAGAACAAACTCTGGATGACCTAAAGGGCTGGCTGGCTCCCCTCATTTCTGACACCACCCCAAGGTGGATTGAGGCCGGAGCCCCTATTGAGAAGAAAGACTTGAATATAGCAGCCCGGTATTGGTTCGGGTTCATCAGCAGCACATTCATGCCTTCACAGAATGAGTCCATTCTCTGCCACCCAAAGGCGGCCTGTCTCGGATCCATCATCGCTAGGAAGCGGCTCAACTTGGGACTGATTATAGAGCAGGAGATGGCCATGAGGGCCAAACAGCGCCAAACGTCCCTCCATTCCCAGTGCTTATTAGAGAGCTATGTCGGTGGGCTGGAGTTCCTCTTGACGAGAAGAGAGATATTGAGGTCACCCCCACATCCTCCACAGATATCCGGCGCATTGAGGCCGAGTACGCATGAGATGAGGCGGATAGGAGGAGAGCAGCTTCGGTGGATACATCCCCGGAGGTTGATGTTGAGTCTATACCTGCCGAGGTAGCTTTGCCTACTCCGGCCTCCAGGCCTTCAGGTACATCCACGTCCACTCCTTCCCAGCCTCCTAGAGTTGCTTCAGGTGCCACTGCCTCCAGGCCTCCGATCACTCAGGCCATGCTCGTCAAGATGGGGCACCTAGCCCATTCTGCAGATGTGCGGGCTTCCTGGCTAGAGGCCTAGGTGCCCTGGATGATTGAGCGAGCCATCACAGCTGCACTCACACCTCTCCAGGCTGCCACTGATGCTCTCGCTGCGAGAGTAGTTATTTGTGAGAGAGGATAGGGGGTGACTACCGAGGTTACGGCTTTGAAAGATGAGGTTACGGAGCTTAGGAAGGATGTGGACATCTTAAGTCCACAGACTTCACTTCACTATTTGAGTCAGCAGAGGCTCTTGATGCTCCGAGGTCAGATTTCCCGACGAGTTCTGATATGCCTCCAGCCACCACCGGAGATGAGACTATGGAGGATATAGCGGTTGTTGAGTCAGAGGAGGAGACAGACGAGGAGCAACTAGATGTCCAGGAGGCGACCATCTATGGAGACTTGCCTGATTTAGAGGAAACGATAGTGCAGTCAATCATTGAAACATCATTGGCAGACACCTCCATGGCAGGCTCTAGTGGAGCCAGTGTTGTTGTTACCCTGGACACTGATGCTTAAGTTCAGAGTGTGACCCCGGGCATTTGATGCCCCGACGGACGGAGCGACTGTGTAGACAGGATCATTCCTTACCTTCCTCTCTGTCGTTTTTACTGATTTTTGTTGTTTTAGTTGCATTTGAGGACAACTGCTTTTCTTTTATGGGTGGGGTGAGGTATTTCCATACCTACATCTTGTGTTTTGATTTTGTTTGTGAATATTGGTGAATATTAGGTTTTTTGATCTATATATGTGTTTTGATTTCAATTTTGTGGGTGTTTAAGCTTGTGGCTCCTTGTTTTTAATGGAAATGGTTTTGACCTATTTTAAAGAAAACAAAAATTTATGCCACATCTTTTGTGTATGAATGTGGCTATTCTTGTATAAATTTGAGTATCGGTTATGATCAATACTAATGACTTGAATAGTGCTCTTAATTGAACGAAATGAATGTGAGGCTACGATGATGCCAATGAAGTTGCATAGACAATGTGTGAACTTTTAGCATCTCGTTGTGACTAGCCGGTTATCGAATGAGCCTCTTGTGATGAACATTGCACACTAGCAAAAGTGTGGAGTCTTGTTTGATATTGGTGCCAATGCCTTGTGTGATGAGCTTACTTTGAACCATTGTGTGATAACACCTAGAATTTTTCCCGTTGGTCCAGTTGACTAAGTGAGGCAAGCACTTGAAATGATCTCAGGCAACCATTTTGAAGTGTGAAACAATTTGACAATATACCTCTTTTGTGGCCAACCTTGTGAGATGTGTCAACCTTGCTTGAACCCTATTGAGCCTTACCCTTTTCTTGAAAGAAACTTGAATAATTGTGACCCCTCTTTATCCATTCACCCATAAATCTCATAAAATGTGGTTTTGTTTGAATAGACAACTTAGGCCAAAAGCCTAAGTTGGGGGTGTGGTGAAAAGAGAAGGTAATTCAAGAAGTGTGAAAATTCCCCCTTTGAGAATGGTTTTGAAAAAGATGGAACCCCTCCATGTAAAAAGAAAAGAAAAGAAAAGAGAAAAGAAGCAAAGAAAAAGAATAAAAAAGTTGTGAAATAAGTGATGAAAATTGCAAAAAAAATGGCGTGTCTGGTAATTCATAAGAAGTTGAATAATGGGGTGGATTATGAGCATGTTTGAAATGTTAAAGAAAAGGAGGAATGTGATGTTCAAGCCACACTTTATGAAGGTGAAAGTCACGGAGCCTAAATGACCATACCTTTACAGTCATCCCCATTAAAAGCCTTGAAAAGACCTTTGTGATCTTGAGTGAGCTGAAACGAGTGTTGATTGAAAAATAAGGGCAAACCTATGGGTGAAGTCATGCATGTGTTCATCTTTGTGAGTGTGAGAGTCGTATGTGATTCCGAAACTATAAATTGTTGAAGAACTTTGTGTGAATATGGAATCATCTTTGTTGTGAGGGTATTTGAGTACCCGTGTTGAGCTTGAACTTGCATTTGAAGCAAGTATTGTGAACTTGAGCATCTTTGATAATGGTGAGTTACAATTTGAATCTTTGAGTGCAAAATTGATCATTGCATGAGTAAGTTGAGTCTTGTTGTATGCATTCATGTTGAGTCTTATGTAGCACTGTTTGAGACATCCTTTTTGAACTGATGAACTTGAGTTTTACTTGAGGACAAGCTAAAGTTTAAGTTGGGGTGTTGATGAGTCTGAGATTTGGACTCATTTAGGGCTTTGTTTTGATAGATTTATTGTGCTCAAATGCCTAATTTATGCTATAAACTGATGTTAATGCCTTAATTTTCAGGTATATGGATTGAGGAGCATAGCAAGGACACTAACAGGAAAAAAGGAACAAAACAAGCAGAAGAAATGAAGAAAGGCAAGCCTGGTGATCGCCAAGGTCATTTGGCGAATCGCCGAGTGGCTATCAGACCGCCTAAAGTTCCAGTGTGCCAAGCCCTGAAGGAAAGAACTAAGTCAGCGGTTCGCTGAGTAGTTCCGCAAAGCCAAGATAGATCACCCAAAGTTACAGACTTTGAGGATGTTGAATGGCAAGGCAAAAGGGTGATGAAAGAGATCAAAGGGCAGCTCGCCGAGTTGTTTGGCTAGTCCGACTTACTTCACCGAAGTGCCCTTCGTGGCTTATTTTTGGCAACTATAAATAGGATTTTGAACAATTGATTTTAATCAATTTTCATCTATCTTTTGATCCATATTTTAGTCTAGAACAGTTCTCTTAGTAGACTTGAAGGTTTTGAGACTCAACTTGGAGATTTCACAACTGGGTTTCTAATTTTCTTCGAATTGGAGCATTGTAAAGCTTGAATTCCTCTTACCCAGTTGATGGCTAATCGATTTGGTAATGTTTTTATCTTTTTATGATGTCCGGATAAAACCCCAATTCTTGGGGTGTGATGATGTGATTATGGGTTGAATTAGTGTGTGGGTATTGTTAATTACTAAATTCTATTTTGAAGTGGGTTTAATCATTAATTGTAGTTTAATTTAAGAATTGTAGTTGCAAATGCAGTTCTATTTTAGTGTTCTTGGCTTGCTCGAGAGACAAGTTTTAGGACTAAAATTATTGATTAATGATTTTTATGTATTTGGTTGATATGGTTTCAGCTCGAGAGAGTGAATCCTAAACCCAGTCCTACCCATCTTGCTCGAGAGAGAAGATGTATTAAGGTTTTGGGCTGTTCTTAATTGTTGTCCTTGTTGATGTTCGAGAGAAATCACTTGAAGCGGAATACTTGTTCGAGAGAAAGCTATTTCAATTATAGTCTAGCCTACCCACTGATTAGGTGTTTACTAGTATTTTCAATTACCCATATATCGAACTTCACCTATAATCGATCACATCCCAAAATTTCTCTCCTTATTGTTATCCCATTGCTACTTGACTGATTGTAGTTGATAATTTGAAAACCCAAAAACCCCCATTTGACATTCGTGTCACCCCTTTTATTTGATATGTCTTTTTCCGATAATATCTATTCCTATAGCTAGTTAGATCACATTTGTAATTCTTAATTGAATTTGAACACGTACCGCTCCCTGTTGGATTCGACCCCAACTCAATTGTTGAGTTTTATACTGCTTAACGATCGTTCGCACCTAGAATTGGATAAGGTATGTTTGAAACGTTAATCACAAGCCTAAGCCAACTAAGATCATATCCTCCATTAGGGCTAGGAAACTGGTGGGGCAGGGTTGTTTGGCCTATTTGGCTCATATTCGGGATGTTGAGGTTGAGTCTCCCTCTTTTGAGTCTATTCTTGTGGTGTCCGAATTTAGAGAAGTGTTTCCTACTTATTTGCCTGGTATGCCTCTGGATAGAGATATAGATTTCTGCATTGACTTGGAACCTGGTACTCGCCCCATTTCTATTCCTCCTTACCGTATGGCTCCAGCAAAACTAAGAGAGCTTAAGGTTCAAATCCAAGAGCTTCTTAATAAATGATTCATTCGTACTAGTTCTTCCCCAAGGGGTGACCCTGTCTTGTTTGTTAAGAAAAAGGGTGGTAGTATGAGAATGTGCATAGATTATCGTCAATTGAATAGGTCACCATTCAGAAAAAGTATCCACTGCCTCGGATAGATGATCTTTTTGACCAATTACAGGGTGCATCCATTTTCTCTAAGATTTATCTAAGGTCTGGCTATCATTAGTTAAAGATTAGGCCTAAGGATATACCAAAAATGGCATTCAGAACCCGCTATGGGCACTATGAGTTTCTAGTAATGTCGTTTGGGTTGCCAAATGGGCCTGCGACTTTCATGAGTTTGATGAATGGGGTGTTCAAACCATTTCTTGATTCATTTGTTATAGTATTTATTGATGACATTTTAATTTATTCAAAAAGTTAGGAAGTGCATGCAGACCATCTTCGAATTGTTCTGGGTGTTCTTAGGAAACAAAAGTTGTATGCAAATTTTTCTTAGTGTGAATTTTGGTTGACTGCGGTTGCCTTTTTGGGGCATGTAGTTTCAAGGGAAGGGGTAATGGTAGATCCCCAAAAGATTGAAGAAGTCAGGAATTGGGTCCGACCTAGTTCTGTGACTGAAATTAAGAGTTTTGTGGGGCTCGCTAGTTACTATCGACGGTTTGTGAAAAACTTCGCTTCTATTGCCACACATTTGAAAAGGTTGACCAAAAAAGAGGTACCTTTTGAATGGACTGAAAAATGTGAGGAGAGCTTTCAAAGGCTCAAGACTCTCTTGACCACATCACATATTCTTGCACTACCGGTGGAAGGTAAAGATTTTATTATTTATTGTGATGCTTCACATTCAGGTTTGGGTGCGGTGTTGATGCATGATAAGAATGTCATAGCTTGTGCATCGCGGCAGTTGAAAGTACATGAGCAAAATTACCCAACACATGATTTGGAGTTTGCAGCGGTAGTGTTTGCTCTTAAGATATGGCGGCATTATCTTTATGGTGTCAAGTGTGAGGTATTTACTGACCACCGTAGCCTACAACATGTATTCACTCAAAAGGATCTAAATCTGAGATAGCGAAGGTGGATGGAGTTACTCAAGGATTATGATGTGACCATCCAATACCATCCGGGTAAGGCTAACGTGGTGGCAGACGCATTAAGCCGGAAAGCGGTGAGTATGGGTAGTTTAGCTTGCTTGGGTGTGACCAAGCGATCTTTGGCTAAAGAAATTCAACATTTGGAGTCTAAGTTCATGTAGTTGGGCATCTCAGAAAAAGGTGGGGTGTTAGCTAGCATTGAGGAGATCAAGGCCAAACAGTTTGAGGATGAGAATTTGAATGAGCTTAGAAAGAAGACAGTGTCTGGTAAGGCACAATATATGGTTCTTGATGCGGGGGGTGTGCTCAGTTTTAAAGGAAGGATTTGTGTTCCTAGAGTGGGCGACTTGATTCAGAATTTATTGACTGAATCCCATGGTTTGCGGTATTCTATTCATTCGGGTGTGACTAAAATGTACCGAGATTTGAAGTGACTTTATTGGTGTCCTGGCATGAAGAAAGACATAGCGAAGTTCGTGGCTACGTGCCAAAACTGCCAGCAAGTAAAATTTGAACACCAAAGGCCTACAGGTTTGCTTCAGAGAATGTCAATTCCGGAATGGAAGTGGGAAAGGATATCTATGGATTTTGTGGTTGGTCTTCCCAAGACATTGGGAAAGTATGATTCTATTTGGGTAGTAGTTGATAGATTAACTAAGTCAGCCCACTTCATTCCGGTCAGAGTAGACTATAATGCACAACAATTGGCTAAGGTGTATGTGAAAGAGATAGTAAGGCTGCACGGAGTGCCCCTTTCTATCATTTCAGACCGTGGTACGCAGTTCACCTCCAAGTTTTGGGGAAAATTACATGAGGAGTTGGGTACTCAACTTACTTTTAGCACAACGTTCCATCCACAGACGGACGAGTAGTCTGAGAGAACTATTCAAGTGTTAGAGGACATGTTGAGGGCGTGTGTGATTGAATTTGGAGGACATTGGGATAAGTTCCTACCTTTGTGTGAGTTTTCCTATAATAACAGTTACCACTCCAACATTGATATGGCACTATTTGAGGCACTGTATGGGAGAGGATGTAGATCACTTATAGGATGGTTGCTAGAGATGTGAAACCTTTGGGGGTTGACTTAGTGAAGGATGCTCAGGATAAGGTAAGAAGCATCCAAGCTAAGCTCCTAGCAGCCCAAAGTCGACAGAAAAAGTATACGGACCATAAGGTAAGAGACATGTCATTTCAGACTGGTGAGAAAGTTCTTCTTAAAGTGTCACCCATGAAAGGGGTGATGAGATTCGGCAAGAAGGGCAAGCTTAGTCCTCGATATATTGGACCCTTTGAAGTTCTTGATCGTGTAGGGCCAGTGGCGTATAGGTTGGAGTTACCTCCTAACTTATCGGGAGTTCATCCGGTATTTCATGTGTCCATGTTGAAGAGATATCATGGTGACGGGGATTACATCATAAAAATGGGACTCAATTTTGTTAGAAAAAGACCTCCAGTATGAGAAGGAACCGGTGGAAATTCTTGATCGTGATATTCAGAAGTTGAGGACCAAGGATATAAAGTCCGTGAAGGTGCAATGGAAACATCGTCCAGTGGAGCAAGCCACTTGGGAAACCGAGAGGGACATGCGAGACAAGTATCCCCAATTATTCAATGATTGAGGTACTACTCCACCCTTACTTTAGCCAGTCTTTCCTAGTTGATCACTCAGGGACAAGTGATTGGTAAATTGGTATCTATTGTAACGACCTGATTCCGTCGTTAGGGAAAAGCCAATGGGGAAAGAATTGGGGTCAGAAAACTTTTTTGTAGTAACTTGGAAATTCCTAGCCTAGTCCAGATATGGATGAAATCAGAATCAGTGAGGTCTAGGAAAATCTGGTAAAAAATGACAGATCTAATTATGATTTTGATCATATGAGTAGATATATAAGATGTTAAGGAACCCGTACGACTTTGCGGAATCGAATTCGGGCGAGTAGAACTCCCAAAACTGATCTTAGCGTGAACAAGTAGTTTTTGAATGTCGTGGGTTGAAGGTGTGTTGTGAAATAGGGGTTTGAAACTCTAAATTCGACTCTCTATTTCCGTGCAAGCCGCCAGGGCGTGGCCGCTGTAGCGAGATAGGGTCCGCCACAGCGGGACAGATGCGACTTAAGTCAGAAATAAACCCCAAAAACGTTATTTTCTGCAAGTTTCATTCTTAAGAGCTAAGAGACAACCAAGGGGTATTTCTTAAAGGTTTTCCACCTCTTCTAGCACTAAAGCTAAGGATTTTTCTCCCCTAATCCGTATTTTGATCTGTAGAACTTAGATTCTTGGGTAATTAATGTTGGGAGAAGGTTTTGATCTGAAGTTAATGGTGGAAAAAACCCTAATTTGGGTATTGGGATCTTCGATTTGGCCTAGGGTTGATGATTTCAATCCGGGTAATTAGGCCTCATTTATTGATCCTTGCATTAATTGTTGTTTGTAGACCTAGAACAAGGGCAAAGAATCTGAAAATAAAAGAATCAAGTTCCTTAGGGGGATTCAAGCTTGATTTTGAGGTAGGTGATGGTTTGATTTCATGTTTGTGTGATGTATGTTAGTATTTGCTTCATTGTAATGCATGTTGTTATGCGAATGTTGCACTATTGATCACACCTAATGTAAATGAGTATGAATGAATGATTGTAAGCCATGAATCAACACTTGATTGTATGATTATGAGAATGTACATTGTGATTGTGATTGTGGCATGTTGAATGGATCGTGTGTCGCGTTCCGACACACTAACTGGGATCGGATGTCACGTACCAATATATATATATTGAAACGGGTCTCACGATCTAACACACTAACTTGGATCGGGTATCACGATCCGGCAAACTAACAGTTTGGGTATAGGTTCCATGAGAGGACCAATGACTTATTATACATGCATATTATTGAGATTGTGGAATTGTACATTGCTCCAGAAATGATAACTGATATTGTATATGTTCGGTATATGCGTGTTTACTATGTTGCATCTGCTTATGTATGTTTCACTTATTTGAAATAGCCGCGTGATCCTACCAATACACTGTGGTTGTGTACAAATACTGCACTTGCTCTTTCTTTGTTGAGTACAGGGCATCTTCAGGCGGCTACTGACAGACCTCGTCTAGGAGATCAGTGATCGACATCGAATTCAAGGGTGAGCCAGCTTTTTCAGGCTGCCATGAGTTCTCGTTGTTGACACCTAATTTTGACCCTCCTTGATAATAATTAATTTTCGATCTTTTAAATTTTCAAACGATTTAGAATAATTAGCTTTATAAAATTCAAATAGCCTCAAGGTTATTTTAGGTAATTTCAGTCGATTTTTATATTATTTTGAATAATAAAAATATTTCATATAATTTTATATATAATTAGCATATTTTATAAATATTTGGAAATCATGTCAAAAGATTTCTACATTGTTAAAATAAATATTTTATTAATTTAGTTTTAGTTTGAATTATAGTTTGAATTTTGAATTACTTAGTTTGTATCTAAATTAATTTATAATTAATTTAATTATTTTATTGCGTTAAGATTAAGAAGTTCATTAATTGATACTAATTTGTATTATTTTGTTGTTAGCCGAATTCACCAATTTAATTCAATTTGGCTAAAATTTCAACTTAAATTGGTTACAATTGTAATTCAATAGGTTTTGTAATTGCAAATATAGTCAATCCCTATCTTAGCCTTCAATTCTTTAAGACCCAAAATTGGGCCATTCATTCAGTCCAAGATGCAATCCAGCAGCCCATCAAAATTCCCAACCAACCCAATTAAAATTAACCCCCAGCCCACTATTTTTTCAATCCTCTTCCATTCCCAGGCCCAATTCTACTCTAAATAACCCGACCCAGCCCCATTTTTCTATGCAATAAAAGAAACCCAACTTTCCAACGTTAAAAAACAATGATACAAACGTCTCTTTCAACGTTAACAAGCAGGAACAAATGACATCAGCAGCAACGTTCACAAAAGGACACGGCGTTAACGACGTTTCTCCAGAAACGTTCACAACAACAAGCAGCCAGCAAGCGGCGTGAACACGACGTCTTCACGGTTCCAATTCATGGCATCAATACACGGAAAGTTGTCCTCGTCTTCAACTTTTCCCCTCGACCACAGTACAGCAGGGCAGAGCCGCTTGCAATTTATCCTTGCAGCCACGTTGTCGTCCTTGTAACCGCGAGATGATGCCACGTTGAAGCTCGAAGACGTCTGAGTGAATCGAGACCGCCCCCGTCTATTCAAACTTTTTGAATTTTGGTTGGAAATAAATATTTTCGTACATCATGCAGCAGCTTTCCGCATCCTTGGGAGACCAATTTTGAATTTGGGTTGAATTGAGAATTCTTATTCTACCCTCGTTCTCATCCGATTTCTCACTCTTTTCCCCCCAAAACCGAACCCTAGAATTTCCCTATAAATACTCTCTTCTTATTCATTGTTAGGGGTTAGAAACTTTAGTCGACATTCATAAATTAGCCACAATACTATTGAGAAACTACAAAGGTTTTGAGATAAAAATCAAACCTGTAGCAAACAAGTGATATAGAGGATACTTAAGTTTCTGTTTCATTTTGGAACTCGGCACTCTTTCTCTGTTTTCGCAGTCTCATTTTGGTGGAAGAATCGTCTTCGTGTTAAGCTCGTTGTCCCGTTAGCTGCCCGCAACAAGGTAAATAACTCTTGGCCCTTTTTTCTTCATGCTGATTCTAATGGGTGTTGAATCGTCAAATATTTCTTTGTTGATTCCGAGATAATTTTACATGATTTGTCTTGAGCTTAAGTTGTCTTCTCCATCTCAAATTTTTCTGAAATGGGGTGAAGTGTGTGTTTCATTTTTAAGTTGATTTACTGTCTGTTTAAGCATGTTTTCTCTGTTCATGGTCTTCTTAAGTTTCATGGCTGATATTTCTTAGATCAGCTTTGGTTTGTCCCCTTATTAATCGCATACATATTGTTCTTTTTCTCGTTTTGATGAAATAATATTTGTGCTTTGCTATGTGTTTGGAGGGTGTCGCATGCTTTACGCAGTTGTGCACTTGGTTACTTTGAATGTAAATGGTATTTTGGAATTGTCTTCTTCAAATAGCATGCTTGCAAACCTGTTTATGTCTAGTTTTTGAAAAGAATTTCTTTTACTCGTCCTCTGGTTCATTTGTTGCTCGATGTTTTTTGTTTCAGAATGTAACTGAGAATATATTTGTCTTCTTTTATTTCTAAAACATGGCTCGGTTTACTTTGGTGTTATTTAAATGGTCTAAAATCTGGAAATTTTAGTTATTATCTTAGTCACCCTCATCTCTGTATCTATTTTGTGATAGAAAGCATCTTTGTAATCTGTGATTCTCTATAGCTTAATGTGAATATGACTTCCATTTTGGCTCGGGTTAGCAATATGTTTTTAGCTGGTCTCTTTCAAGTGTTTCGTAATTTAGTCATTGGGTATTTCTTTCCATTATCTTCTAGAATGTCACCTGATGCTTTGAGATTTTGAGTTTTACTGCTTAGTGGTTAGTTGCGTATTTTGTTATTTCTCGATTTTGTTTAGGTGTAGGAGCCTTAAAATCAATCAATATAGCATGTTTATGTCCCAATGTGGAGTTATGCATCTGACAGCTCACTAGAATTCCCTTATTTTGCATATTTATGTTTATCTCTATTATCTTTGGTGGGTGTTGTATATTTAAGTCTGATAGGTATGAGTTTAAAGTCATTTCTTGGGTTGTTTTCTTGCATAAAATGTGAGATTTCAAGCTTTAATGCTATTTGCAAAGGTTCTCTTCCTTAAATTAATATATGCTTGTCTCCCCTGCTAGTTGAGGCTTTTACTTTATTTTATTTTGTTGTCTTTGGCCTTATCCGTGTTTTTATTTCTGACATGTTGTAGTAATATTTGTTTCCAGGTATGATGTTGTATTCTTTGTTGAGGTAACTATATTGTTCTAGCTTCTTCTTATCTATTATGTGAGATTGGAATCTTCATTTGGCATTATTTGAAGTAGATAAGTTATTAAGTATTCAAGTTGATGTCAACAGTAGGTTATTAAGTTGTGCTACTATCATATTTAATTTCTCCTATTGAATCATTATGAGCCTCGCTTATGTTTCTTTCTTTTGTGTTTGCATGTGAAATCTGTCTGAGTTCACTATGAACTCCTATCTCTTTTTTCTTGCATTTCGAGAGAGCTGCAAAGGCTCAAATTCCACCTTTATCGAGTCTGCCAGGCTTCAAAATCGGAGAACAGGTCCCGGGAGGCCGTATACGTTGAAAAATATAGGAATACGAGAGTTGAAGAGATTGGGCCAAAAGCTCACACTTTTTATTTTTTAAGTTGTATTTTGTTACTTTTGGGGCTAAGCCCCTTTGTATGGATTTTTATTGCCTTGATAGTTCTTAGGACAGGTGAAAAAATTGGACCTAAAGCCCAATGAAGAGATCAGATTCTTTTTTGAGCTAGAATAGGACATGTAAAACTGATTTAAATGGGCCAAAGGCCCAAAACATAATTAGGCCCAAGTACTGGCCCAGGCAGACAGAACCAGACTTGGGCCCAAATCTTCCTTCCTTCTCTATTTATTTGCTATTATGTGTTTTATGTGTTTACTTAATTTTAAGGTTCTTCCTTATCAATGTCCCAAAGGATAACCATTTTGAGTCAAAATTAAACCAATACTTATTTTCAAATTGACCTTTAGAATATTTATTGTATTTTATTCAAGTAAATGCCCTTATAATATTTCTCTTCTCCTTAAGAATGATTTTAAGTTTTAAGATCGTTATTTTCTCAATTTTAATTAAGTTGCTTATTTTGTTAAAATATTTAGCCAATTAGTTAATAACGGATAACCGTATGTTATCGGATGTCCTAGGTGCTTTTAAAACCCTTCCTAGGACATTAATATTTACCCCGAACCCTTTAAATATTTTCAATTAATTTCTATTTTAATCTCTTGAAAAATAATAGTTTTCTTAATTTTACTTTAAAAATTAAGTGACGACTCGTAAAACCCGTCGTTTTCTTTTTTAAATAAAATAGAATGGCGACTCTGCTGGGGAGATTGAATGGTTCTGACCTTAAAATTAAGTTATTTGGCTATGTGTTTAATTATTTACTTGTTTTAATTATTGTATATTAAACTGTGGCATTCATGGCATCGATTCTGCCAAACGACAAATAGACTGCATTAGAAAAAAATACGGTTACGTGGCTTTCCACGGCTGTCCTTCAGAAAATACTTTCAAGTTCTTTTAAAGTGATAAACGAATAGTTGGCTTGTGGTCATCCAACATCGTTTATTATACTTCACCCCACAGTTTATCCAACTCGGGTAACTAGGTCTTATCTAAACCAATTCTAGTCAACCTAATAGAGCGAAACCAAAACCAAATCTAAGCATTAGCCTAAGACAGCTTAATACCCAAGGCGTATTAAGTCCATTAGTGAAACCGCCAAAGAACATGTCCAAGGTCCACGACCTTACGACATATCATGTTATTTGATATTTTGAAAGATGTATGTGTAGAAACCTGATTGTTACATATTTGGGGGGTGGGGAATCTTAACCGTGTTTTATTTTATAGATATGACTCAATATCTCAAGTTTGACATGGTTGTGAATGCACCAGAATTGCTCAAATTATGGTACTATGACCTCAACGAGTTTCACAGAAGAGACCTCAACAAATACATAGGAGCACTAACTAAGATCGTAGATATGGTTGGGTGGCCCGAACTGATTGAAGTCCTCACCGGCTATTGGGATAATGAGAAAATGGTATTTCGATTTGGAACCATGGAAATCACCCTAACAATCGAGGAAATTCGGGATGGTATGGATACTGTAGGTACAAGGATTGAATGAAGAGCAAGAAGACAGGAGGACATCCTAATCCCTAATAAGCCTACTGTCGAGGACATTGTAAAGTGCCTCAGATTAAGAAAGTAATATGCCCAATGGGTTTTGGGATCAAGCATTTCTTTTAGAGATCTCTACGTCAGATTTGGGCATAAGAGCTTTTATGAAAATTTTAACCAAGAGTTCAGGACTACTTTCAGAGAATGGGACAAAACCAGACCCCTCGTGTTCACTATAGCATTGTTAGGTACTATGGTGTTTCCTCAAGACCCGAGCCTCACTATCAACACCCGAATAATCATGCTTGCAAACACTCTGTTCCACGGGGATGAGAACCAAGGGCAAGTGAAATATTATTCCATCGCACCTATCATCCTATCTGACATGTACCGTGCCTTGGGAAAGTATAAGGAAGGGCATCGTTATTTTCAGGGTTGTAACCTCCTCCTCCAATGATGGATAATGAGTCACTTGCTGAAGGAACACGGGACTCAAAAGAATTATACCCTCGATAAACATAACCCTCTTAAACATTTTAATGGGATGTTGTTCTGGGCGGAGTTTGAAAATAGGAGAACCAGAGAAGGATGGGCTCAAATTTTCTCTGAGTTAAGGGAGGATGATATCCAGTGGATGTTCGACCGATTCATCTCAAAATATGTCATAGTGTGAGGTGACAAACAGGTTGTACTTCCTCTGCCAGGTATTCGGGGTATCTGCCCGTATGCACCCATCTGGGTCTTGATACAGTTTGGGAGAAAACAAACCCTACCGCCGAACGGGAATTACCGTGTCTATGTGTTCGACCACGGGGATGATAGAGTTCCTAATGCTTCAGAGATTCTCGAAGAGTGGAAACAAGCAGTGTGAATGGATGACAAAACCATTGCCGCGGACCGATTTAATGCTGGGTATGTCGACACCTACAAAGCTTGGCTGAAAAATGACATACAAGGCCTCTCCTTCCGAGTTCCAAACATCTACCGTAGTTTGGAGGATAAAGAGTCTGAGGCCTTGATAGAATTGGAACAAGTCAAAAAGGAAACTCGAGAAATGCATAATGAATTCCTCCGAAAGTAAGAGGAGGATAAATACGCCCTCGATAGTTTAACCCAAGAATTAGAAAGCTTGAGGAGCGATCTCGGGGAGCTCAACTCATGGATGAAAGAAAAAAGAGAAGGCATGCGGTCTGAAGACTGGGAAGAAAAAGGGCGTCGGTACGATGGCTACCGGCAAATGACTCAGTACAGGCTTCGACGCTTCATGGGAAAAAACAAGAGAAGCCGATCAGAAGCGGGGCCATCGGGGACCTCTTAGTGGATTTCGCCCCTCCGTGGGTCTTTCTATGTGTATTTGCAGTTATTCGGCCCTGCGTGGATTTGATTTTCTTGTATCGCGGTACTTCTTTCAAATGACCCCTGCGTGGGCCTTGCCTTTTGTATCTTTCACTTACCTCCTATTACCCCTGTTTATTTTTGCTTTCTGAACGTTTTTTATATGCGAAATTTGTTTTGGGGTAATGAAATGGTTTAATTCTACACATACATCTTTAAAATACGTTAGGCCTACCCTTGGCACAAAAAGGGCCCCCTATCTGTTTAGGATGCGCGATATCTGCTTGTGTGCTTTAACTGTTTATGTGATATGTTACTTTGAATGAGGACATTTTATCCCACCCCTTTTTGAAAATTTTCCAAAAATCTTCACAAGTACAACAAGCAAGCCACTATCTCAACGTTCGACCAAACGATTCTTCGAGTCTTGAGTTTCTCAGCCAAAGTTAAATCCCACTACGAAACCCTAAGACATTACTCTATCGTCTCAGGAAAGGTTGAGTCTTCGCTAAGATGGAAAGAAGCCAGAATGTCGAAGTGGAGCTGACTGAAGAAGAATTAATGTTGAAACTGCATCGGATCAACTAGGAGATCCGAGAAGTCAAGAAAGGGAAATAGAACTAGAATTCACCACCACAGTCGCACTAGCCAAAAGTGCAGCATTAGACGTGGAGATAGCAACTAAAAAGGTGAGATTGGCTATTATGGACGAAGAGATAGCTGCTACGCTGAAGAAGGAAGAGGATGCAACACTGGAGATTCAGAGGCTACGCAAAAAATACCCTCTCCTTGAAAAAGAAGTTAAAGTCACTATCTCCGAAGACACTAAACCTGAAGTTGCTGAAGAAGAATCTGAGGAAGAAGTTGTCTATATGGCTCCTTTCCAAGGACGTTTGAAAGAAGGAGACGAGAAGATCACCCTCTGAGCATATCAACAGAGACATAGCGTGGGGGTAAAAGTCATTTCGTGTGCTCTCATTTACGAGCATCTGAAGGCTTAACGTATCCTGAGCCCCCTCGAAGGGACCACTTCCAGGGTTGAACATGAAAATGTACTTAAGACATGTTCCTACCATACAGACCAAAAAGGGCATACAATAGAAGAATGTGTGGAATTGAAGATCGCGATCTGCAACCTGATCAACATTGGGAAAATTAGCCGTCTGTTGGGTCACTACACTCTCCTTACTTATGATCAATCGGAGCCTGGTATGCCGGTCACAGAGCATACTTTGTTTCATTGTAACTACTTTACACCTTTTAAAGATCCGCGGTGGACTATCTACCATAAGCTGGTTCGAGGTGGGATCCTGACCCCTACCAAAAAGAATGTCGGAATAGTCAATGCCTTTGGAGGTGAAATCATTGAAGCTTTCCCCTATCACGGCACCGAGGATCAGATCATTGATAAGATCCTCGTATTTCGCTATGATGTGGAGTCCCTAATCAACAAGGGAAGAATCCAAGTCGAGTTTCCCCCTGTTGTCATGCGACAACAAGATTACTTTGACTAGTCAGAAGAAGAAGCCTTGACGAAGGCACAATTTATGTTTTAGGAGTTGTATCGCATGTTTTCAGTTTCCTTGTAATCAATAAAATGAATGAAAACCAAAAATCCCTTTATATTCGAACTACGTAGGGCCTGAATTCTCCTTTGGAGATACGTAGGCAGCCTTTCAAGGGCCGGCCACTATCCTTTAAAAAAAAATTCTCCCTTCAGTCTACAATGAAATATTGAGTTCAGATTAACAGATGCCAAAAGATACAGCAAGAAGACCTTATCTCAACGGAATTCAACCTTCCTGGGTCACTAGTCTTAAGATAAAATGAGGAAATTCCTGCTTATTCAAAAAATCAGTCCCCGTTACTTGTGGGTCAACATATCCTCAAACGAAGCAACTCTTATGTGTTTATGTGCCTTCTATGTGATATTTTGCATCATGTTGCCATAAATTAAAACTCACAGATTTGCCTTTGAGTTGTTTTTCTTCTACAGGTACTTAGAAGTGATCTGTGTCGATAAGCTGGCAGAACACCCTTATTTTACAAGATCAAAAGCACACAAAGATTCCTTCCCCGGTCAGAATTCTCGGAAAGGAAAGTCAACAATGGGTGAGAATAGTGATGATATTGGCTTAACTAAGGTTGTCGTAGCTCAGCTCTCTGTCGCTGAGCAGAATGAGTTGATTATGCAATTGATGCAGCAGATTACAGAGTTAAAGGTTGAGGTGCAGAGGAAACAAGACCTATCGAATCCAATTTTTTCTGTCAACCCTCTAGGCGAGGAAAGGCCTCCACTCCATTTCCCTCCTCCAAATTCAAGTACGGAACATGTTCAAAATTCACTCTCTAACCCGCTCAAAATCCCCCCATCATTGATCTAACTGCCTCAAACCCCTATCACGCCTCCGCTTCCCACCAAACGCCACCTTACCCTCAAAATACCAACCTTCAAACCTTTCCTCCTCCTCAAAATGCCAATCCGCAAGCTTTCCCTCCCCCGCAAAACAAAAATTTCAATAATCCGCAAACCTTCCCCCATCACCAAAATCAGCATACCAACCCTCAGATACTCCCCCAAAATTACCAAGCCCCTCAAAATACCCGTAATCCTTCCACCGCTCCACCCTTGCCTCCTAGACCTACTTTCCAAATCCAATCCCAAATGAGCATTACGCCAACTATTCCGAACTTGATCATTACGAGGAACAGGAAAGAGAGTGGAGGGCTAAAGAAGAGTCATCCAAATAGAATCTAAAGGAGTAAATCTTAAAAGCTGTGAAGGAGTTGCATTATACTCCAGAGGTCGCCGGATTCAATTATGAAGATTTGTGCATCCATCCAAACTTGGACCTTCCTGAGGGGTTCAAAGTGCAAAAGTTTGACACTTTTGGAGGAACGGAAAATCCATTGGATCATCTGAGAGCTTATTGTGACCAAATCGTAGGAGTTGGTAGAGATGAAGTTTTGTTAATGCGGCTCTATAGCCGAATCTTGAAAGGGGAGGCGCTAGAATGGCTCACTTCCTAAGATATGAAGCAGTGGTCCAGTTGGAACGCACTTGCCAGGGATTTTGCTGAGCGATTTTCTTACAATGTAGAGATCGTTCCTGATCTCTATTACTTAGAGAATATGAAGTAGAAATCGCCCGAAAGTTACAGGGAATTTGCGTACAAATGGAGAAATGAGGTAGCTAGGGTTCGACCTCTTATGTCTGAGAAAGAAATTGTTGAAGTATTTGTGCGGGTTCATGAGCCCGAGTATTATGATAGGATCATGTTGCTCGTTGGAGCAAAGTTCACCGAGATAGTCAAGGTAGGTGAGACAATCGAAGACGGACTAATAAGCGGGAAGATTGCCCGTGTTGCTGCCTCGTCCGGATCCTCGGGGCTATTGAAGAAGAAGACAGAAGAGGTGTCTTCTATTTCTTATGCATCTGAGGGAAAGAAACCCTCAAAAAAATCCTCATCGTACCAAGGTCGTTCTCGACCTTCGCAGACTCTATACCCGGCTTGTTATGTACATGCTGATTATCAAACCCCTCCCCCTCTTGTTTACCAAATCTCTCCCTGTTTACCAAACTCCCCCTCCAGTTTACCAAACTCCATCTCCTCACTACCGAAATATCGTGCCTAATTGTGTGAACGTTCAGGAAAATTACCAAACTCCTCCCCCAGTTTATCAAACCCCAGCTCCATACTACCAAAATACCCTTCCGAACTACCAAGCTCCACATCCAAATTACCCAACCAATTCCTATCCAAGATATCAAGCGCCCCGCCAGAACGCCCCAAATTATTATCAAATGCCTCCCCCTCAACAAGGCAATTATGATCCTCGTCCATGATTTGAGAAGAAACCTGCTAGAAATTTCACTCAGCTCATTGAAAGTCGGACAAAGCTATTCGAGCGATTGACTGCGGCAGGTTTTATTCATCCAGTTGGGCCCAAGCCTGTTGACACCAACTCTAGATCTTACAAACCCGATCAAAGATGTGCTTATCATTCCAATGGTGTTGGACATGACACTGAAGACTGTATTAATCTGAAGCACAAGATCCAGGACTTAATCGACCAGAGAGTGGTCAATCTTCAGACTGTTGCACCCAACGTCAACAGTAATCCTCTTCCAAACCATGAAGGCGTCAATATCAACATGATAGATATGGAGGAGGAGTGGTGCATGTTTGCATCCCTACTCTATTCAAATAGGGAGAAACGTCGCGGTGACTCGAAAAATAAACTATTAAGTCGATTTTAAAAGAATTTCAAGAAAATAAGAGTTTTAAAGGAGTCGCCACCTAATTTTAGGAAAAAACTAGGAAACCAATTAAAAATGTCTACGAAACCATTAGATTCTAGGTAAGGGTTCAAGTTATTCCGAAGGGAAGGTGTTAGGCATCCTTCGAAATCCACAATTGTGGGTCCCAACTGAATTCATTTTATTTTTTTTTCAAATTGAGGAGGAGATAAAAACAAAT